>JACBKR010003427.1:0-29629 GCA_014218235.1 Colocasia esculenta
ACCGTTATGCTGCCAAATTTATCTCTTGACCATTGTTATCATGAAATCATGTTCATTACTATTACTTGTTCCCATCATCATCATGAACATGACATTACACATGCTTACTTATTGAAACTCTCATTGGCCATTATTAATGACTGTGGGTATCTACATTAAAAATCTAAGTGAGATGCTGACAGGGCACGGCGTGTGTCCAAGGGCTCCAATCTAGCCCCAATGACGGCGAGTCATAGATATACTGTTAACCATGGGGTATAATGATTACTGGCGTTGCATCTGCGCTGGGAAAATCATGCGTGCGTGTTGAATGATAGATACATAACCACATACACGTGTCCTGGTGTACATTCTTGATGGATCTTTTCTTGGTGTACATTGGTGTCTACGTGCCTGATTAGTGTTACTTGATCGTGCTCGTGCGTGCTTGCTTGCTTGCTTGCGTGATATGGTCATCCTGCATTTAATGCAATTAGTGATATCTTGCGTTCTTGAAAGCTATTAACATCAAGTGAATCTTGCGTGCTTGTACAAAGTGATCTATTTCTAGTTCTCTCTTGTCATCTTGTTCATCAATCTTGTTCTATCATGATCTCTCTCTCTAGCTTGTTTTATATATCATGTTTTAACGAGTTTTATTCGTACTTGCATATCATTCATCGTACTTGCCTAGTTCTAAAATGTTAATCACTTATATCATTGCCCGCACATTGAGATATAAATCCTACTGGGCTAGTTTGCTCATTCCCTACTTTTACCCCATCTAGGTGACTATGAAGTTCAAGAGGAAGAGCAAGTCGAGGATGGGAATGCGTCCGAGTGATGAGCGTTCCCACTATGAGTCTATCTATAGTTAGTTTATTTTGATGTTAGATTCATGTAGTAGGAAGTGAGGAATAGAATGTACTTTTCCTTTTATTGAGTCTTTAGTCCTGTACTAGTTTCCGTTTGAATACAAAGAGTTGAGATTTGAATACAATTTATATTGAGTTCAACATGTGGGCCCTATTATGATGTTGTGTTGATACAAATTTAGTGCGTGCTAGCTAGAGGCTTATTTGCCGACTGTCCACGTCTCGAAATATCGACTCGAATTAATTAATAATATCCGCTGCGTAATTCTCGGGACGTGACAATTGTTGTGGATGAAGACTTTACTTCCAAAAGCTCTAAAATATGCAATGTGAGGCTTCTTACCTTTCAAGAGTTCATAGGAAGTTTTCTTAAGGACTGGTCTTACCATTACCCTGTTGAGAACATAACATGAAGTATTGACAGCTTCTACCCAAAATTTTATTGGAAGATTGCTCTCAATCAACAATGTTCTAGCCATTTCTACTAGTGTCCTATTCTTTCTTTCAACAATTCCATTTTGTTCAGGGGTCTTTGGAGAAGCAAATTTATGATCAATTCTTTTATTCCTGCAAAATCAAAAAACAAGTTATTGTCAAATTCTCTTCCATGATCTGTAAGAATGGAATGAATTTTATTTATTTTTGTATTTTCAATTTTATCAACAAATTCTTTGAAGTTTTCTAAAGTGTCACTCTTGTAAGATAGAAAATATACCCAGGTAAATCTAGAGAAATCATCCACTATCACAAACCCAAATCTATGTCCACTAAGACTAAGTGTCCTAGTAGGACCAAATAAGTCCATGTGCAACAATTTAAAGGGTTTGGAAGTAATTAAGGGTGCAACAGATTTGAATGACTTCCTATTTTGTTTACCTTGAGCACAGCAGCACATACAATTGTATTTTTCTTTTTCTTCATTTTTGGTAAACCATTCACAAGAGCATATCTTAACAATTTATTCATAACATTTTCACTAGCATGACCTAACCTTCGGTGCCACAATTGAAATAGATCATGCTGGTTGGCAACAGATATAGATTTTCATGTTGATGATCATTCAAATCAACTAAGTAAACATTATTAATTCTCTGACCAAGAATTTTATTTTTCCAGAATCTTTTTCAACAATTTCACATGATTCAGAATTGAAAATTACCTTAAGGCATTTGTCACAAAGTTGACTGATGCTCAAAAGATTATGATCAAGGCCTTTTACAAGCAAAACATTCTCAATGGAGTTTGAAGGATTCTTACCAATTTTTCTTGTTCCAATGATTTGCCCTTTGTTCTTACCTCCAAAAATCACATGTCTACCATCTTTTTCAATCAACGTGAAAAATTTTCTTTATCTCCAGTCATATGTCTTGAACAGCCACTATCAAGGTACCACTTATCTTTCTTGTGGGCTGTAAGACATTCCTGCAAAAAAGATTTAGAAAGAGAAATTTGGTACCCAAATTTCTTTGGGTCCCATCAATTGTTTCAACTCAACAACAAGATGTTTTGGAATCCAGTTTTGCTTTATTTTTCTAGAATCTATTTTTGATCTGCATTTTTCATCAGTGTGACCAGATTTTTTGCAGATAGTGCATATCATGATCCTTTGTGGTGTGAAATCTTTATTCTTTTTGATATAAGAGTTAGATCCAACTGAGAAGTTTTTATTTATTCTTGGATATGAATTTGTTTAACACTGGATTTTAAATTTTGTTGATTTTTTTCTTTGAACTCTTTCATGTTTGAATGTGTTTTGGAATTTTTGCCTTGACTTTGAAATTTTGTTTTTGAGTTTGCTTGTGATTTTTCATTGATGTTCTTTTCAGAATTTCCATAAGAAGTGCTTCCTTGAACAAATGAGGTTATTAAGGTTTGCCCAACTTTCTTCTTATTTTCAGGCTGATAACCTAAACCATGCTTAGTAGGTTCATGCAAACTCCTAAATAGTATCTAGACTTTGTTTGCCTTTAAAAATTTTGACAAGGTTTCTTTCTTGTCATTCAATTCTTTCTGGGCAATTTTCAATTCCTCTTGAATTACCCCTTTTTCTTTTTGAGTTTTTCATTTTCAGCTATCAAGATTTGTTTTTCTTTTTCTGTGGACTGACATCTTTCTTTGTTGGCATCAATTTGTTCATTTAAACACTCTTGTTCCTTTTTCATGTTATTGATTTCATCATTCAGCAATTTATATTTGCTCAAATTCTTGTGGATTTTGCACTATGCTGTTGATTTTCCTTTTCAATGTCTTATTTTTATATTTTAGTTCACACAATTTTTCAAACAAACCAGCATATGCTTCCTCTCAATCATCAGTTGTAAAGTCTTCAAAAGAAGGACTTACCTCAATATTTTCTTCATGTCTGGCCATGAGACATGTCACTTCTTCTTCATCTGACCACTTTCTTCTTGTTCATCATCATCTTCATCACTCCATGTGGCCAGCATTGCCCTTGTCTTCTTGAACATTTGATTTTTCACTTCTTCTTCAGATCAGGACACTCTCCTCTCATGTGTCCTGGTTTTCTGCACTCATAACAAATAACATCAATCTTTTTATTTATTTCTAATTTTTTATTAAAATCATTTTTCTTTGAAACATCCTTTTTGATGAAGGGTTTGAGCTTACCTTTTCCTTTCTTTCTCAAAAACCTTTTGAATTGCCTTGTCAGTAAGGCCAATTCTTCATCATTCTCTTCATCAGAAGACTCATCACTTTCATCAGATTGTTCAGCAATAATTTTTGAGCTAGATAAAGCTTTTAAAGCAATAGGTTTCTTAGATGTAGTCAAAGATGCATTTCTTTTCAAATTGATTTCATATGTCATGAGTGAACCTATTAACTCATCTAGTTGCATGGTTGACAAATTTTTTGAATCCTCAATTACTGTTGCCTTTGTGTGCCAAGTTGAAGGAAGTGATCTAAGAACTTTCCTAACAAGATCACTATTAGAATAATCCTTTCCTAAACCTCTAAGACCATTCACCAAAAGCATGAATCTAGCAAACATCTCAGAAATAGTCTCATCACTCTTCATTCTGAGCATTTCATATTCTTAGACTAAGATACTTGCCTTGGTCTCTCTTACCTCAGAAGTTCCCTCATAGATAAGTTGGAGCTTTTCCCACATCTCCTTAGCAGATTTGCATAAGACACTCTTGAGTACTCCTTGGATGGATGGCACACTGCATCATGTTCATGGCACTCCAGCTGAGTGTGGACTTCTTGATCTGGTCCTTGGTCCATAGACTTTCATCTTCAGGTAGTTCGTCAGGTCTTTGTCGACAATCTTCTAGAGCTCATAATCTTGTGCTCTTAGGAACACTTGCATCCTGTTTTTTCCATAAGCATAATCAGATCCATCGAAAAAAGGAGGCCTAGTACTGAATGACCCTCAGCAATAAACCCCTTGATGTTTTCCATAGCAATAGACTCTTGATCGTTAATCAAACACTTAAGTGCAATGAGAACCTGCTCTGATACCAAATGAAATGTTGCGGAAAACCTACTATGAAGAAATCTAGAAGGGGGGGTTGAATAGATTTCACTAAATTTTAAAAACCACTTTGATTAGAATCTTTGAGAGATTGAGTTAAGAGTAAAATCTAAAGATCAATGGCAATTCTGAACAATTTAGATAAGTTAGATGGTGAAATACTAGCGAGCCTATTAAGCATCTAACGCAAGACACAATCAACCACAAAGACAAGGATATTTAGGGTGGTTCTGTCACGTTCTAGCAAACTACATTTACTGAATATGATAGATATTATACACGACGAATAACAAACGGTTTGCTCATACCAACTAGATTTGCAGAAATTATTACATGATACTCCTCATTTTAGTTTGAATGAGGAGCAAACCAAAGTAATTGTAATTTTTACATTCTCTCTTATAACTATAAATAAGACAAAAGATAGATGCACAACACTTCTTGACATAAGGTGGTTCTCTCAGCACTCAAGTCCCCCTTACACAGTACCTTCATCTTGTTCACCTGAAATATTGAATTGAATGAGCTAACTAGCCCAGTAGGATTCAACTTTTCTAAAAGGATTCAGACATATATATATATATTCAAGGTAGAACGAGTAAGATTGTTAGCATGATGTGTTCCAATAACGAAACACAAGATCATTCGATAACATGTGTTGAACAAGCACAACGTTGGAAATAGAATCAATAATTCAGGATGATACTTGAATTCATATTCATATACAATATCACACACACAAGCATGACATGATGACCATCAAGCACTAATTGATGCATGCCAACATCCACTACGTCCTTATCGCCCCCGCGCGGCCACTGACGAATTCGGGTGCTCTCCCCAGGACTGAACCAGCCCTTATTTGCCAGGCATTTTTCTCGAATGAGTCCCAAGACTCACAAAGTGTCATTATCACACACTTATCCTTGTAATGAATCAAGGTATACAAGGATTCACTCATGAATCACACACAAGAATTAGGAACTCTGTTCCTTCACTAATTTCAGAATTTGAAAATCTCACAAGAACAATTTTGTTCGGAACTTTGAAGAAATTATTCATGATAGAATGAAAGGTTCATGACTGATTTTAGTAGGTGATTAGGTAGTAAAAACCACAATATATAGGTAGACTAATGGTTGGAATAATTGGACAGGATTTGTATCAAGAAATGGAGTAAAACAGATTCTGGAAACATGTACTGTTGTCACCTGTCGACAGGCACAAGATTGCTGTCGACAGGACTGGCTTTCCAGTGAACAGAACTTCAGTTCTGTGTGCACCTGTCGACAGCAAGCAATGGGGCTGTCGACAGCCACACACAGGTGGTGATTTCAGGCTTCTGGATATGGGTTCCTGTCGACAGCCACAAGTTCGTCTGTCGACAGGTCTTGTGCAAACTTTCAGAAATGGTTCTAAACCAACTATAAATGATACTAACAAACTCTTCTATCATTCCTAACATGATTAGGACTTAATCCAACATAATCTTAGCCTCAAACATGAAGCTATCATGACAAGAGAATGAAAGATAAAGACATGAAATGTGGTACATATGGTTGATCTTTCAAGAAGACAAATTGAAAGGAAGTTCAAGGAAAATGGAATGGAAAGTCTTTCTCTTAGACTCTCTACTCTTTTTTCACTAAACACTTATCAAGTTTACTCATTTAAAACTTCCATGATCTTTCAATATTTCAATTTCACAAAGAAGAAAGAACCATCATGGTTCTGCCTACACTATACAAAAGACTTGACATAACTTCAGATTTTTGGATCAAGTTGAAGAAAGAAGGAACAAACTGTGACTTTCATGGATTAAAAACTAACTAAAACATGATGGAGAATATAGTTATATCATGAACATACTCTCAGAACTACAGAGTAACAGATACGAGGTAAGCTTCACTTAAACAATTAATCCAAAGGTGGAAAGGAAGAGAGTTAGGAATTGAATCCTACCTTTCTAAAGAGAGTAAGTTTCTCTTTGATGTGAAGCTCCACAGAATAAGAAGAAGAATGATCTCCAGTAGAGGAAAGAAAAATCTTGCACGTAGTAGTCTTCACAGATGCACTCTGTGCTGGAGGAATAAGGGTTCTTTGTAGATGAAGTTGCACAACCCCACGACAGTACAGTTGCAGCTTCTCCCCAACAGTAAAAACACAAGAATAATATAGCTTCAAGAACCACACAAGCAGAAGTGGGAAAAGGGTACTTGCGATGGCTTGGGAGGGTTTTTTATAGGCTAGCACTCCTCCATGCACAAAGGCACATCAGTTGCCCATGTGTCATGGTAAAAATTCTTTACCTCTTACCTTAACACGTAGCCCATGCAGCTTTTACCTTGGCTACACGCATGCAGTAGTAATAATAACCCATTCCTAGGTGTGGTGGCTCTTTAAGAGTCTTACACGTATCCATGCAGATAATCCCAGAAAATACTTACCGTAATTGTCCCATAAATCAACTGGCCTAATGATCACTATGCATACCCATCCAAATGGTGTCCATTTGAGTTCAAATTTCAACCATAACCTAATGTGATGGTTTTACAAATTGTAGTGATTTTAGTTTAATTTTTAGATTTTATTTTACAGTAGGTGAATAATCACCGAAAATGTCGCGTCAACTTAATCTCGAAATCCGTACGTCGAAAAATTCGGATAATTACATTTCTAACTTTTCCACATTTTTCTGGAAAATGGTGTTCTCGAATTTTTATTTCGTTATCGTTTTCCAGTATCGCTTTGTGGAGCGCGCACTTCTATGTACGACACTGGGGTAATGTTCGTTACCACTAATTATACACAAATATCATTTTTTTTCAATTTATGACTAATACTCAAGTCTAATAACTTTATTGTTCATATTTTTTTAAAAAACACAAACCAAAATTCTGGGGTATTACAACTCTCCCCCACTAAAAGAAATTTGGTCCTCCAAATTTAATACATAAGGTATAGATACTAACCTGCAAACAAGTCCGGTATTTAATCTTGATCGCGTCTTCAAGTTCCCATGTTCTTCCTGCTTCCTCTTTCCGCGTTTACTCCATTGAACCTTTAACAAAGGAACTTCTTTGTTCCGAAGTTGCTTGATTTTGCGGTCAAGAATTTGTACAGGTCTTTCTTCATATGCTAATTTTCTTATATTTCCAGATCTTGATATCCAATAATGTGTTCCGGGTCATAAACATTTTCCTTAGCATCGATACGTGGAAAATATCATGTACATTAGACAACTGTGGTGGAAGTGCTAATCGATACGTCACTTCTCCAACCCTTTTCAAAATTTCAAATGGTCCAATGTACCTTGGACTTAACTTTCCTTTAATTCCGAATCTTTTGATTCCACGTCGAGGAGATACTTTAAGGAATACATGTTCCCCTTCCTGAAACTCCAAATCCCTTCTTCGACGATCAGCATAACTTTTTTGTCGATCTTGGGCAGCCTTCATTCTGTCTTGCACCAACTTGATAATTTCTGTGGTTTCTTGGATCATTTCAGGTCCAAGAATATGTGTTTCTTTTAGTTCTACCCAACATAATGGTGATCTACATTGGCGGCCATATAAAGCTTCAAAAGGTGCCATTTTTATTGTAGATTGGTAACTATTATTATATGCAAATTCCATGATTGCTAAATGAGTGTTCCAGTTTTTTCCAAACTCTAGTATACAAGCTCGGCACATATCTTCGATAATCTGATTTACCCGCTCTGTTTGTCCGTCAGTCTGAGGATGAAATGCTGTACTAAACTTCAATTTAGTTCCCAATGCATCTTGTAATTCTCTCTAGAAATGTGAGGTAAATCTTGCATCTCTATCTGAAACTATATTCCTTGGAATTCCATGTAATCGGACAATTTCTTTCATATACAGGGCTGCCAAGACACTAACAGACCACCTTGTTTTGATTGCTAGAAAATGAGCTAATTTTGTGAGTCGATCAATGATACCCATATAGCATCGAATCCACTTTGTTTCGGGGTAATCCTACTATAAAATCCATACCGATACTACCGCCCCATTTCCACTCTGGCACTTCTAGTGGTTTTAATTTTCCTGCTGGTTTCTGATGTTCAGCTTTGATTTTCTGACATGTTAAGCATCTTGCTATGAAATTTACAATATCCTTTTTCATATTGCACCACCAAAATGTTTCTTTAAATCTTGATACATTTTAATAGCTCCAGGATGAATGGTATAATATGACTGGTGAGCTTCTTCTAAGATTTCCTTTTTGATCTCGCAATTATCCGCACACATAACCTATCTCGGAATCGAAGATTTCCTTGGGAATCTTCATTAAAATCAGGTTTAAGATCAACTTTTCCCTGATTTCTATCACATAGGATCATTGTCTTGTTGTTATTTAATTTGTCTCAATAATCTGATTGAACTCTCAAGTTATTGATGATAACCCTTCCTTCCTGTGATTCCACCTTCAAGCTTAATGTGGAAATTCTTCTAACATTTCCACTCCCCTACTTGTAACTGGCATACTTTGGCTATAGGATTTCTGCTGAGTGCATCAGCCACGGTATTGCCTTTCCCTGGATGTATTCAATTTTGAAATCATAATCTTTGATATACTCCATCCACCTTCTTTGTCTCATATTCAATTCTTTCTATGAAAATAAATACTTAAGCTCTTATGATCAGAGTATACTATAAATGATTGTCATATAAGTAGTGTTCCAAAGCTTAAGAGCAAAAACTACTGCGGCTAATTCCAATCATGTACTGGATAATTCTTTTCATGAGTTTTCAATTGCCTGATGCATAAGCAATACCCGTCTATCTTGCATCAACACACATCCTAGTCCAATACTTGAAGCATCAGTATAACTGCAAATAACTTTCCCTCAACCGTAAAGCTAGAATTGGTGCTGATGATAAACACATTGCTTTAATAACTGAATATACTTGTTCACAATCCTCATTCCATACAAATGCAGTTCCTTTTCTGGTCAACTGTGTGAGAGGCGAAGCAATTCTAGAAAAATTCTGGACAAACCGCCGGTAATAACTAGCCATACCTAAGAAACTTCTAACCTCAGTGAGGTTCCTTGGTTGCTCCCATCTTTGTATGGTCTCAATCTTTGAAGAGTCCACAGACAATCCTTCTTTTGAAATAATATGCCCCAAGAACATCACTTGTTCCGTCCAAAATTCACATTTACTAAACTTTGCATATAATTGGTGATCTCTTAATAGTTGCAAGCAATTCGTAAATGTGTCTCATGTTCTTCTATACTCTTGGAATAAATCAGTATGTCATCAATAAACACAACCACAAATTGATCTAAATAAGTCTGAACACGTCATTCATGAGACGCATAATGCAGCAGGTGCATTTGATAATCCAATGGCATTGCTACAAATTCGTAGTGCCCATATCTTGTTCGGAAAGTTGTTTTATGAATGTCCTGCTCCTGATCTTGAGTTGATGATAACCGATCTTAAATCAATTTTAGAAAAATATTGAGCTCCAGACAATTGATCAAATAGATCGTCAATTCTTGGAAGTGGGTATTTGTTCTTTATGGTTAACTGATTTAACTGTCGATAATCTATACATAATCGCATAGACCCATCTTTTTTCTTCAAAATAACACTGGAGCACCCCAAGGTGAGGTACTAGGTCTAATAATCCCTTTTCTATCAGTTCTAACAACTGCCTTTTTAATTCCTTTAACTCCTCCATTGACATCCTGTACGGTGTTCTTGAGATTGGTGTAGCTCCTGGTACCAATTCAATTGAAAATTCACCTCTCTATTAGGTGGTATGCCAGGTAATTCTTCAGGAAAACATCAAGAAATTCTCTTACCACTGGAATATCACCCATCCCATGATATCTTGATTTAGTATCGTTACAAAAGCCAAGTACCCTTGACAACCTTTTCGTACTAACTTACAAGCCTTGACTGCTGAGATTATCGGTATTCTTTTAACGTGAGGTTTTCAAAAGTTATAGAACAATTTCCTTTCCTAGAAATGAGACCCGCCTTAATTGGCAATCTAAAGTGGCATGGTATTTAGATAACCAATCCATCCCAAGGATCACATCATAATCCCACATTTCCACATATCAAATCACCGTAGAAATTGTGTCCGCCACATAAAATCTGACTATCAGAGTAATACTCCCTAAGCTTCTTACCCTCACTCAAAGGTGTTGCCACTTCTAATTGTATAGACAATAAAACTGGTTGTATTTCCAGAGACTTAGCAAATTATAGCTAATAAAGGAGTGTGTAGCTCCTGAATCAAATAATACATGTGCAAGTTTTGAGTTTACTATTAGTGTACCTTCAATCAGTCTGCCTTCTTGCGGAGATTCAGGTTCTACCTCGTGAATTGCTTGTATTCTTCCTTGCTTCGTTTGTCTTGCTTGAGGATTTGGTTTGGCTGGCATATTCTTTATTGTTGGACACTCTGAAATGCGATGTTGAGTACTTCCACACTTAAGGCATGCACCCAACCTACGCCAACAAACCTCTGTCGTATGTCCACTAACATGACAATGCTTACACACGTCCTTGCTCCCACTTGGAGCTTTCCCTGTCTTCTTTCCAGATTGCTGCACTTTCGGGACATTTCCCGACTCAAATTTTCTCTTTCGATCCGAAGATCCTTCTCCTGACCTTCCCTTAATTTGTCCACCATATCATTAGCAGCTTCCAAAGCCAAAGCTCTTTTGACCATATCTGAATAAGTAGTGATCAAGTGTGAAGTTAGCTGCACAATATAGATAGGTCGTAGTCCATTCATGAATCTCTTGGCTTTCAACTTATCTGTGGCTATGAGATGTGGAGCGTACTTGGATAATCGAGCAAACTGTGCTTCATACTCAGATACAGTCATCCTTAGTTGTTTCATATTAGCAAATTCAGTGGCTTTCTTTTCCTGGACAACTTCAGAGAAATACTTATCGTTAAACAGTTCTACAAATTCATCCCAACTAATTTGACTTGGATCTTCCAATGTAGATGTCACGGTGTCCCACCATGCTCTAGCATCCCGTTCCAACTGAAAAGTCACTAATCGAATCTTTTCTTCTTCAGTACACTTAATACTCCAAATATCCTTCTATGTCCTTTAGCCAATTCTCGGCCTCGTCCGGGTCGGTACTCCCTGAAAATCTCAGAGGATCTAAACTTCGGAAATCACTGAATAGGCTTGTCCCATTATGGCTATTACTCTTCGCTACAGTCCTCATTACTCGAGTCAAGTCATGCATCGAATTTTCCATTTTCCTCCAGTTAGTGTCACCTCCGTCCATGACAAATTAGGAAGTATCTGAAACATTCAATAGGACATACATTAATTTCACAATCCACCCAAACTTGCATTCATCATATACATACATTTCAAATTCATATAACACTCATTTCCATTTATAAGTCAAATATTTACATTAAAGCATACTATCACAAACCAGCAACTAAGTTACTATCTCCTCCTTTCAACTCTTCCATCATATAACATACCTTCACTAACCTCTCACTCCCCATACACATGGGTTTATAATACAACTAATATTTACACAAAAGGAGAGGTTTACAAAAAGTGAGTTGTCTATCCACAATTTTTATTTCTGGTCAAATCTATAACCGGTTCTGCGGGCGGTGGTTGCTGTTCTTCTGCCGCCCCATAATGCAGCTCCCTTGCGGTATTGGTCATCTCCTCCCAATACCCCTCGATCTGATGGAGCAGCACATCTCTTGCCCCAGCTTTAGACCATTCAGATCATTCATGATCTGGTTTATAATATCCAATGAAACGTGGTGGATTTCCGCCAAGAAAGCGCCTGCCGTCAGATTAATACTTCCTCTTTGATCTGTACGTGGGTTCTCTCTGTGCTTGAGCATATAATTCTAGGTCCTGACGTAGCATTTCCATGGCTGCTACCAACCTTTGCTGAGCACTCATGTCCATGCTGAAATAATTCACAAGTTAAACACTTTTTTTTTATATAGTTACAAAATCATGCTATATAATCCCAAGTTTCTACCCCAACTCACTGGTTATCCCTAGGTTTATCGTACTAATGCTCTGATACCAATTTAATCTGTCACGTTCTAGCAACTACATTTACTGAATATGACAGATATTATACACGACGAATAAAAAATGGTTTGCTCATACCAACTAGATTTGCGGAAATTATTACATGATACTCCTCATTTTAGTTTGAATGAGGAGCAAACCAAAGTAATTGTAATTTTATTACATTCTCTCTTATAACTATAAATAAACAAAAGATAGTTGCCACACTTTCTTGACATAAGGTGGTTCTCTCAGCACTCAAGTCCCCCTTACGCAGTACCTTCATCTTGTTCACCTGAAATATTGAATTGAATGAGCTAACTAGCCCAGTAGATTCAACTTTTCTAAAAGGATTCAGACATATATATATATATTCAAGTTAGAACGAGTAAGATCGTTAGCATGATGTGTTCCAATAACGAAAACACAAGATCATTCGATAACATGTGTTGAACAAGCACAATGTTGGAATAGAATCAATAATTCAGGATGATACTTGAATTCATATTCATATACAATACACCACACAAGCATACATGATGACCAATCAGCACTAATTGATGCATGCCAACATCCACTACGTCCTTATCGCCCCCGCGCGGCCACTGACGAATTCGGTGCTCTCCCCAGGACTGAACCAGCCCTTATTTGCCAGGCATTTTTCTCGAATGAGTCCCAAGACTCACAAAGTGTCATCATCACACACTTATCCTTGTAATGAATCAAGGTATACAAGGATTCACTCATGAATCACACACAAGAATTAAGGAACTCTGTTCCTTCACTAATTTCAGAATTTGAAAATCTCACAAGAACAATTTTGTTCGGAACTTTAAAGAATTATTCATGATAGAATGAAAGGTTCATGACTAATTTTAGTAGGTGATTAGGTAGTAAAAACCACAATATATAGGTAGACTAATGGTTGGCATAAATGGACAGGATTGTATCAAGAAATGGAGTAAAACAGATTCTGGAAACATGTACTGTTGTCACCTGTCGACAGGCACAAGATTGCTATCGACAGGACTGGCTTTCCAGTGAACAGAACTTCAGTTCTGTGTGCACCTGTCGACAGCAAGCAATGGGCTGTCGACAGCCACACATAGGTGGTGATTTCAGGCTTCTGGATATGGGTTCCTGTCGACAGCCACAAGTTCTGTCGACAGGTCTTGTGCAAACTTTCAGAAATGGTTCTAAACCAACTATAAATGATACTAACAAACTCTTCTATCATTCCTAACATGATTAGGACTTAATCCAAACATAATCTTAGCTCAAACATGAAGCTATCATGACAAGAATGAAAGATAAAGACATGAAATGTGGTACATATGGTTGATCTTTCAAGAAGACAAATTGAAAGGAAAGTTCAAGGAAAATGGAATGGAAAGTCTTTCTCTTAGACTCTCTACTCTTTTTTCCACTAAACACTTATCAAGTTTACTCATTTAAACTTCCATGATCTTTCAATATTTCAATTTCACAAAGAAGAAAGAACCATCATGGTTCTGCCTACACTATACAAAAGACTTGACATAACTTCAGATTTTTGGATCAAGTTGAAGAAAGAAGGAACAAACTGTGACTTTCATGGATTAAAAACTAACTAAAACATGATGGAGAATATAGTTCTATCATGAACATACTCTCAGAACTACAGAGTAACAGATACGAGGTAAGCTTCACTTTAAACAATTAATCCAAAGGTGGAAAGGAAGAGAGTTAGGAATTGAATCCTACCTTTCTAAAGAGAGTAAGTTTCTCTTTGATGTGAAGCTCCACAGAATAAGAAGAAGAAATGATCTCCAGTAGAGGAAGAAGAAAAATCTTGCACGTAGTAGTCTTCACAGATGCACTCTGTGCTGGAGGAATAAGGGTTCTTTGTAGATGAAGTTGCACAACCCCACGACAGTAGTAGTGCAGCTTCTCCCCAACAGCAAAACACAAGAATAATATGGCTTCAAGAACCACACAAGCAGGAGTGGGAAAAGGGTACTTGTGATGGCTATGGGAGGGTTTTTTATAGGCTAGCACTCCTCCATGCACAAAGGCACGTCAGTTGCCCATGTGTCATGGTAAGAATTCTTTACCTCTTACCTTAACACGTAGCCCATGCAGCTTTTACCTTGGCTACACGCATGTAGTAGTAATAATAACCCATTCCTAGGTGTGGTGGCTCTTTAAGAGTCTTACACGTATCCATGCAGATAAATCCCAGAAAATACTTACCGTAATTGTCCCATAAATCAACTGGCCTAATGATCACTATGCATACCCATCCAAATGGTGTCCATTTGAGTTCAAATTTCAACCATAACCTAATGTGATGGTTTTACAAATTGTAGTGATTTTAGTTTAATTTTTAGATTTTATTTTACAGTAGGTGAATAATCACCCGAAAAATGGTCGCGTCAACTTAATCTCGAAATCCGTACGTCGAAAAATTCGGATAATCACATTTCTGACTTTTCCACATTTTTCTGGAAATTATGGTGTTCTCAGATTTTTATTTCGTTATCGTTTTCCAGTATCGCCCTGTGGGAGCGCGCACTTCTATGTACGACACTGGGGTAATGTTCGTTACCACTAATTATACACAAATATCATTTTTTTTTCAATTTATGACTAATACTCAAGTCTAATAACTTTATTGTTCATGTTTTTTTTAAAAAAAACAAAAACAAAATTCTGGGGTATTACAGGTTCGGATTACACAACTATGTATCTTACATCCACCATCCACACACACACAAATGTGGCTTATCTTGCTAGTTCAGAAAAGTCACACAACAACACACACACTCTGAGATTCAGAAATCTCAGATCTGACCACACACATGAAATTGGGCACAAGGATTGCACCAATTCCACAAAACACACAGTATAGAGTGAGTTTGAGTTGAGGAACCAGACAGAACAATTAAGAACCAAGGTTGGAGATGTCTGGTTTGAAGGTCCCTATTTCTGCTTCAAGAATGGGGACCAGCTCTTCTACTTCGGCTCCAGGAAGAAGACTTCTGAAGGCTTGAATTCCTTCTCTAGATGGATCATCCAAGGTGTACAATGCTTCAGTTCCTTCAGATCTGGAAGCAGTTTGCCGGGTTGAAGCCTTCTTCTGAATAGCCTGGAATGCTCTGGAGACTGGAAGAGCAGATGGGTTTGCGATGTTGTTCTCTAAAAGCCAGTGTATAAGGGGCATTTATAGTCCCATGGGTCCACAAAATATCTTGGGATTTGAGGGCACGGAAATTCCCGCTTAAAAGGCCCTAGCAAAAGCATCCACGTGTCTCAGCAATTTGGATTCTGCAAAAATCCGAAGTGTGTCGACACGACACACAGGTGTCGACACACCAAGCATCAGCCTCAAACTGGTCTTCTGGGACAGTATATATGCTAGTGTCGACACACAGCTGGACTGTGTCGACACCACTGGATCCTTGCTCAAAACATGGTTCTGGGACAGTGAGCTAGTGTCGACACACAGTTGGACTGTGTCGACACCACTGGCTTGTTTGACTTCTTATTTGAGCTGCACATGGAAGAAACATTGTGAGATATAAATGAAACATGATAGGCATGATTTTTCACATATTTATGAATCATATTTAGGTATCATCAAAATAAGAGATCCAACAAAATTCACATCTTTTCACATGCTAACATATTTACATTACACTTTCACTTATTCACTTTTCACATTTGCACATTTTCACATTCATATATTCACATTGTCACATTTTCACATTCCACAATTAATTTGCCATGACACATAGTCTGAACCACCATAAGAAGGACACACATCACATACACATACCCATCACCAAGGCAACACAGTGACGAATCTTGGTTAACTGCGCAGAACCGGGAGAAGCCCTCTCCACCCTAACCAGTGGTACTTGTCCACCTCCAGGATTTCATTCTAATGCCCATAGGATATCACACACATTGAGCCTTCCCGTAGGGACTTTACTACAGTATGGCTCCACAGCCCTCTATGGTAGCAGTGTCAATATCGGCACAGTTTTACACATTATCATGTTTCATTCATTTACATACACACTTTAACTCATTTACATGCACTTTAACATAATTACACATGCTTCAGTTTACAGAACATGATACTTCTGTTTCATAGTGATAATTAAATCATAACATAATCCTAATCATGCTGCTAGTTACTGAATTCCATATAATTAAAATTAACATGCTTAACATGGTCAATTGCTCTTATTAAACTAATAGCAGTACCTACTATTGTCAAAACAGCATGCAATTTTTATCACAGGTATCACACAGGTTATATATCTCATATCTAAATTTTCATATTTTTTCGGAATAGTAAACAAATTTTAATAATTAAAACAGATCTCATGCAAATTTATCAAGAATTTCATTAAAACATGGTTCACATCAATACAGTCAGTTCTAACAGTTCCTAAACCTGTAAACAGTCATCCTAAGATCATATAAAATTTCTGATAACTCTAACTTGCAACGAATCAATTTGTTTAGAATTAACACAAGTAGATCATGCTTATTTTATGATCACAGAAATTACCCTAATTTCTATCATGATCGAAAAATTAGCAAATCCTCATGATATGACCTACTGACTGTACTTGACCCACCATAAAATTTACAGCATGAACAAATAACCAGAAGACCAAAAATCATCACACAGAGATCAAAACATCTGTTCTGAAAAACCTGAAGAACTTGGCGGCAAGGGGGTTGCCGCAACCGGGGTTAACGGCACACGATGTTTGTCATGCCCCGATATTTAGCAGCGGAATAATACCAGGGGACGTGATCGATACAGATAGACGTATCACAGTTGAATAGCGCAGAGTCACAATTACATATAACCACACATTTCAGACCATAATAATGTCATCAAAAGTACTCTTTATTCCATTCCAATTCACTAGTTACAACCTTACATAAGAAGGACTCACTGAAAAGAGTTCATTATTCAAATGAAAATGTTTCTCTAATACATCGACTACTCATATGCTTATTTCTAAACTGTCAACTACTCATATGGCGGGTGCTCATCACTCTTGCCCTGCCCCATCGGACTCCACTGGTTCCTCATCACTACCTGAAAAGGGCAGGATGAAAGGGTGAGTGAACTAGCTCAGTAGGATTTACATCTCAATATGGTGCGGGCACTAATATACGTGATTAACATTTTAATTAGGCAAGATATGAACATGTATAGATGACAATGCATGCAATACTAACAGATTGAATAGCAGAGTAGAACGGATATCATATTAGATCAAATGTCGAGTTGCATATACAATGGACAGATATTTCAAGAGTAGAATCGTATCAAATGAGATTGGCCATATTCATACAGATATCATGTATTCACATGAACAGACGTATCATATCAAATCTTATCATATCAGATCAAATCAAACTTATCATATCAAACGAAGGCACATTTCCACTAATCTTGCTTATTCGTTGTGCTATGCAAGCACCAGAAGTCCATACTCTCGCGGTTAATAAGTACGTTGGGGCGCTCCTTCCCAGGACCGGACCAGGCCTCTTTTGCACAGGCATTGGTCCAAATGGACCAAACTCATATTGTGTCGAACAAACATATTCATATTATGGCCACAGAGTTTCAATGACAAGCTCATAGTAAAAGAACATGATCATTCATAGAGTCAAAGTATGGCAATTAGCTCAAGAGAACAAAAGGCAGTATAATGACATATATCATGTTTCATAATCCATTAATGTCTTGACATGAGGATGTTTCTAAAGACAGATCGTATGCAGAACATGTACTTTCTATCTCCAGGGTACTTCATGGTACAACCAGCTCGGCCTCTATGTGGGAATCCATAGAGAGCGGGGACTTACGGAGGTCTTAAGGAAAAGGTCGCTAGTCTACCAATTCAGAATAACCGGCAGAGAGCTCCCAATTCCCCAAGAAGGGTGTGCCTAGTCGTACAAATGTGTAAGTGACGAGTCACAGATCTTTCCTAGCATGTATGCATATGGACAAATAATTAATTGAACACTGGAAAGCATGTAACTATTGAAACTCATATGCAAATCATGACATTAACTCCACTAACAAGTCCATACTAACATGTATTCATCCCCACATTCATATCATATTCTTATCATATCAGTTGACAATAGAAAAGATCACACAGATAATCCAATGAACATAAGGACAATCACAATTACACATTAGAATCATATTCGTATCATTACCATTTTTCTTCAATGGGTTGATTTATTTTAGGTCCATGCATACTATATAACATCACATGCACATGCTAGTAGACACCATGCAATGATCAGAGACCCAAAACATGTAATATTTTTGCAAAGGTAGTCGACACACCCCTTACTGGTGTCGACACAATGCTTCAAACAGAAGGCAAAATAATGCAGAACTGGTCAAGTAGTGTCGACACTAGATCAAGTAGTGTCGACACTAGAGACAGCTCCCAGAAAATCTTCTGGCCATTTGGGACAGTGTGTCGACACTAGACCAAGTAGTTTCGACACTAGAGACCCTCCCAGAAAACCTTCTAGCCAATTTGGGACAGTGTGTCAACACTAGATCAGTAGTGTCGACAATAGAGACCCTCCCAGAGAACCTTCTGGCCAATTTGGAACATGTGTCGACACTAGATCAAGTAGTGTCGACACTAGAGACCTTCCCAGAACACCTTTTGGGCTTATTTGGGATAGTGTGTCGACACTAGATCAACTAGTGTCGACACTAGAGGCCCTCCCAGAAAAAACATAAAGGTCAAGTGTAACCCGAAAACACATCTCATGCAGTGATTTACTTACCCTGCTTATAACTCTCTAAAGAATGACATTTAGATAAAACGTTCAACAATAAATATGACGAGGACAACTAGTAGAAGAACTTTGATGTTGGGGGTTTGATCTAATTCGGTCTCGAATTCCAAGAAAACATATGAAGAACATAAAGATAAGTGTAGCCCGAAATCGCAGTATCATGTAGTGACTCTCTTACCACACTTATAACTCTCTAACGAAAGACTTTTGGATAAAACGTCCAACATAAAAGATGATCGTGACTACAAGTAGAAGAACTTTCATGAAGGAAGTTTAGTCTACTTCGGTCTTAAATCATGTGCATAATAAGAAGAACGGGAAAATCCCTAACTGTGCGCGACTTAGGGAAAACTACGAATACACAATGTGTACTCTATGAAAATTAGTCAAACCAAGTGCAAATGAACCTAGACTCAAAGAACTACATGATGGTGTTAGTTTTCTTTAATCTTGGCCCGAGAACACCTACCTTTGAATGCTAAGAACTCTCTGCAGATTTCTGGTTGATGCAGAGCGAGGTTGAGGAAGAGCACGTTTTCCCCAGCCGTCCTCCTCTTCCCCAGCGCTCCAAACTTGCTGCTCACGACCCCAACTTGTTGCTAAACATTCCCCAAGAGTTTAGGATGAGTTCTTATAGATTTAGGGTGTATTTATAAGTTCTAACGGGACTAGGAAAGGGCTGCGAATTCTGTTTCCTACTTTCCATAAAATCTGGGATTCTCTCACCCAAAGGAGGTAACAAAGGTTAGGAAACCACCTCTTAGGGTTGGGTTCGGTTTTGGCTTACCTTACATGACTAATCACCCATATTTTAACCCTAAATTGCCCTCCCTAATTATTGCATAATTACATACATGAATTTTTGGGTATTTCCTTGTCCCAATTTTTATCCTTGGGCCAAATGTGCTCCATTGGCCCAATCTTGTTAATGGGTCATTAATACGTAATGTTGTAAGTCTCTCCAACATGTTTATTTAATTTATGGTTGGGTTATTCTTCCGTGTTACAATTTCCCCGATGTGTTTTCTCTCTCGTACGATAATGGTACGTAAGTTTTATCGTTCCAATATTACAGAATTATTTATTCTCCTTTAATTCTAAATCACTAGTTTCCGGGGTGTTACAATGTTGCCGCCAACTCAAGATCTTGACGGCAGCAAGCTTGCCGTCAAGTTCCTGTCTGCAGAAGTGCAGACTGAACGCACAAATACAGAAGAATTGGGGTTCCAAGACACGAGGAAAAATCCACAAAATTTCTAGGACCTAAAGGATATGTGTAGGTGAAATCCCTCGATTACTTAAAAATTGTATAATGGTTTAATTAAGCCGAAGAAGCCCTCCTCGGCCAAGCCAAGAGGTGCTCAAATTCCTCTCAGATCTGGTCTTTCTGTCGATGTAGATCGATCATCGGGGTCGGGAAGCTTCCTCAATGCCAAGAGCTCCTCTAGTCGTGTAGATCGTCGGAAGGACTCCTCTCTCACCAGATCAAGCTTGTACAAGGATCAATTTCTCCACAGAAACCCTAGCTTTCTCACAAGAGCCAAAAGACTTATCTCGGCTGAAACAGGTTATTTTATAGAGCTAAGTGGGTTGGGTACGCATTAGATCGGGATCCTACCGTTGGAGGGTAGTTTCCTAATCCAAAACCGGGGAAAATGCGGCCGTTTCCAGATCTGGAATCGCAGCAAAAACGGAGAAGTAAACGGCCACTTCTCTGCCATTAATAGGAGATAAACATCCATCGATCTGGACACAACTTTGAGTCAACGGCACGCTGGTTGCCGTCAACCTGCCCTCAACAAGCAGGCTTTAAATGATTAATGTCATAAAAGGGCAGGGTAACTAGAGAGAATAGTCATGCAAGTATAGTAACGATGGCAAGAGAATACTAGCACTTGTACAGGGAAATAGCACAACAAGAACGATAAATGGAATGGCCATGTAACGATAATAGCATGTAACGATAGCACTTGAATAGATTGCACTTGTATTGATAGCACTTTGATTGTCATAAATTAATCTTGATAGTATAATAGCACTGAGTGCATGCCGTACACACCCTTGATCATTTTAACCCCATGGGCACTGGCATTTTCAGGCGCTCTCCTCAGGACCAGATCGGGCCCTATTGCGCTGGCATAAGTCATTTTCTTATCTTAGACAATCACAGAAATGGCCAAGAGAGTACCAAGAATAGATGAGAGTATAGAGTGAAAGTGAACAGATGAGAGTACAAGGATAGTAGATGAGAAAGGGTATATTCGTAAAACAACCTTAAACACGATAGTCACAGTTGCACGGCACTAGGTCGGGTACCGGCAGTCAGGTAAAAGTCACATCCGTCCATTAGTCGTGCTATGAACACAGGCTAGATGGTCCGGTGCGATCCCAAGGTATGAGAGAACACACTAAGGTTGTTTGGATCGTACTGATCCCTAAAGGTCTAATGGGTTTTAAGGGTACACCCAGCTCGTCGGCTAAGGACGTGCGCCAAAGCAAAGATGTAGCAACCCAGAAAAAATTCAATAGTTAAAAATTCGAAATAATAAATTTCTAAAAACGGAATAATAAAACATACATACCATTATCGTATGTGCAAGAACACATCTAAAAATTTCGTAAAAATTATAAATCAACCCCAAATACTATCCCTAAGTGTTCCACGAAAAAATTCGTGCAACGAAAAATCCGATTGGCAAAGCGTACGTCACAACGTGACTGATTATCCAAATTTGGAGACTAAGTCGGAAAACCGTTAACACGGAAAATAACGGTCCCATAATTAAACGAACATATCGGAGAGACTTCCAACATCATGAAATGACTATCCATTATTGGAATTGGACCATAGACCTCTCATGGCCCATGAATAAATTCAAGTAAAGAAATGCAATAAAAATTCGTAACTCTATTATCCCCTAGTTAAAAAGGGAATCTCAAAGATAGTTCAAATAATAATGGGATTTGTTAAATAGACTATATAAAATTTATGGGCCACAATAGGGATTTTTAAAGATGAACAATAGAAAAATACTCTAAATTCGCAACTTAATTATTACCTAAATGGAAAAAAGGGCTATTAAATAAGTAAAATAGCTAGTTTGGGTTGGAATTGGATTCCTAAACCTACCCTACTAGGTTGGCCATGAATTTAACTCCTATCCTAACCCAAATAGGAAGTGGAAAGCTTGGAAGGAGATTAAGAAATAGGAAATTCGGAATTTAATGGGGGTTAGAGTCCTATTAGGAAATAACACCCCACAAGCATAAATACTCTCCAATCTCTCCATGGCTGGCCCTAACACGTTGTTAGGGCTTGCTGGACCTGGAGGAGAGGCCAAGGAGGAGGAGAATTCGTGGGGAGAAGGCTTCATCAAGCTTCATCCCGAGTTCTTCAAGTTCTAGCCCTAGAAGAGGAAAATGACCAAAGGTAGGCATTCTCACAAGCTAAAATCATAAAATTTCGTCTGTAGATTGTTCCATGTACTAGGAACAAAACCCTCAAGTTTCATAATTTTCCATCAAGCCAATATTTTCTTCTTGAATTTTGAAGTTCTGCAAACACCTTAACCACGAACCTTCATGTTTAATTCATATCTCCTTGAATACTCAATCAGATGCTCTCAAATTTCTATTGAGATACTGATGCATGTTAGGCATCTTTTGCCCCTAAAAGCCCTAATTTTCATTCATCCTATCTTGCGAATTAATTCGTTGATCTCATCTGTGTGTTGTTCCATGTTCTTCATGAAACATATGACCAAAGCATATCGAAACACTGTTTGTTTTCCAATCCCTATTTACTGTAAGTACCCATGCACGTCTAGATCAATTCGCAACTAGTTTCATGATTTTTCATGGCTTGTACAATTAGTTATGATTTTATGAATCACCCTGTGTCAAATAGGGTAAGTCTGGCCCGCAATCCAACACACTGTTCTTTCCCTGTCGGACTCAAGCGCAGACCCTGTGAACGCGACAGCCCGATAGGCTGCGTTCACAGGGCCATCATGACAGTGCCTTCTGTCATGATCTGATCACGACAGGGCATGTCGTCGCGATCTGCTGACCGATCTGACGAGCCCGTCGCGACCCTCAAACGACCCTGTCGCGATCTGCCTGCCTATTCAGATAAGCCCGTCGCGATCCTTACAAGGCCCTGTCACGTTCACACTTGACCCCGTCGCGACCCTTGTTAGGGTACGTCGCGATCTCATCTTTTTGCATGGAGACCCACCTTTTTGCAAGGTCTATTGTTATACAGTCACCCCATGTCCTATTAACTGTCTTGTACACAGAAAGACGAAGTTGTAATTATTGAATATATTTTAATTAATTCAAGTTAATCACATGATCTATCTTGCCCATGATTTTCTCTTACACTTGCACTCACTTTGAACCATCCATATGGCTTAACTTGGCATGAAAATTGTCACATGTACATCTAGCAATTTATTTCAATTATGTATATTATTTGCCCTATTTTAAATGAACTTGTCTATGTTTTCTCGCAATGTTTTGGGAATACCGTTATCGACGCTCCACTGTTCTAGAAATCCTCTAGAACGTCGGGCACTTGTTTCTATATAGACTTTCTCTTGACTTGGACGAACTCTCCATCGGATACTCCTTCTGCCGGACTAGTGAGTCTTTGTTCAAGGCCTCCGTAAGTCTCCTCTGTCCATGGGTTCCCACATGGTCGATGAGCTGGTTGTACCCTAACACCTATGATACACTCTAGGGATCAGTAAGATATGTACGGCCTTATATTGTTCTCTCTCTTATCTTGAATCACGTCGGACCTCTGGACCTGTGCGTAACATGGCCAGCGGAAAGGTAGTGAATTCCACCTGACTGCCAACGCCGTACGCGCGTGTTGAGCAACTGTTAGTATCGCTCGTTACTCGACATTTCATGTGCAATGACCATAAGATCTCATCTATACTTTACTCACTCGTCTATTCATGTTCATTCTACTATCTCGTCTATCTCGTACTCTCTTGGTACCCTTGAGCTGTTGTGGCTTCTACTGTTTTGTACTGTTCATGACTGTCTAACGCTAAAAAGGGTCTTGTGACTCTACTGACTTGAATGCATACTGTCAGGGCATGGAGAGTGTCCGAGGGGCTCCAATCTAGTCCTGGGGTAGAAAGCCACCCGAAAATACCTAAGGGGGCTATAGACAGTGTCTACATTGCACCGGTTCTGACTGACTGTTCTGAATTAGCTAGACATCTGACTGTTACACTGTTACTGTTAGTCTGTTAAATCAGACATACTGCACTGTTACTGTACTGCCACTGACTGTTACTGAACTGCCACTGTCCTGTTATTGAGCGACTATTGTCGTACTCTCTACTTGCTCTACTTGATACTTGCTATCTTGAGTTGTTGCGTTCTAACGTGACATAATCGTGTTCAAAGTGCTATACTCTCTCGTTGTCTATTGACAATAAAAGTGTTATGCTATCTCTCGGCTATCTATGGATAACCAAAGTGCCATTACTATTTCGATTGACGAAAGTTGATCGAAAGTGCAATACTATTTCGATTGATGAGAATCAATCAAAGTGCAATTTACTCTTTACATTACCATCTACTATATCTTTCCTTGCTATACATGTCGCTTGCTATTTCTTGACCATGACGTTACTTGCTATTGTTGTTATCGTTTCTATCGTGACTTGACTTTAATCATCGTACTATACTTGATTCATCTGCTATTCGGACCATGTTACTTGTGCTATTACTTTCCCGACTTTACATGACTCTCTCTATCATTAGTTACTCTGCCATTTAAAGCATTAATCATTTAAAGTCTGCTTGACTATTGAGATTTAAGTCCTACTAGGCATTATCGCTCACCCTTCGTTATTTGTTGTTGTGTCTCAAGTAAGTCGAACAATGACATCCATGGGACGGGACCAGAGTGATGAGCGACCCGGAGTCAAATGATGAAGTTACCCTAGCACAATTAGAGTCTAGTAGTTATTGCTTTAGATTTCGTTTTCAATGTAATGATGTCATTGAGCCCTATGTATTGGCTCCGAATTAGTGGTTGTAATAGTCTTAGTGATTTTATAATGAAATCAAGAGTTTATTTCAATTATTGTTCATTAGATGCTCTTATGTTTGCGTCTATATGCGCAATTTACGTTACCATACTCGTTGCTCACGATTCCTTGATTTATTTCGCTGCTAAATTGGGGGCGCGTGACACAAGAAGACTTACGGAGGCCTTGACAAGGAGTCCCTGGCCCAGTCGGGAGTATTCCCGTGGAGAGGTGGTCCATGCCAAGGAAAGTGTAGAAACTAGGGTCCGTCGTGCCTCAAGTGCTCGAAGGCCGAGGGAAACGATCACGGTATTCAAATCGTGTGATTAAAACGAAAACAAGTGTAAATAATTAAATAGGGGAATTTAGTAATTAATTCACTTAATTACCAGATACATTATTGAGTAGTTTATAAGGTTTAATGGCAAACATGAATGATAGGTGTGTGCAAGTGTAAGAATCAAGAGAGCATGTAAGGTTGTGCTCATGGCTTTTAAATTAATGAATTTCATGTATTGACAAATAATCAGTCGTTAATAGTCATGACAGTGTTTAATTAGGGTTAAACTGGGTTAAATACCACATATAGTAGGGGTATAAGTGTAAATTTAAGTTCTGGCTGCAACACTGAGGTCGTGACGTAAGTGGCTGTCGCGTTCAGCTCGCGACGCCAGGCCCGGTCCCGTTCTGCTGAACCGGCCACTAGGGTCAACCCGGCTAGGTCGCGACATGTCGACCTGTCGCGTTTAGAACGCGACGGACCCCCATGTCGCGACCCCCTCTGAGATCGCGACGGGTCGGGCCGTCGCGACTCCAGAAGGTGGCCCGAGCCCAGAAAAGGAGGTTTGCCCCTTTTCCAGGTGGGTTCCATCCCTTCATACATGGCACAGTCCACTTCAAAAATCAATATAAATCACAGAAAGCTCCAAAAATCAAGAAATCAGTTTTAACGAAACTAGACATGGAGATCTATCACTGGGCATGATTAATTAGAAAACAACACGTAGAGGACATGCTTTTATTAGGTTACTTTTTGGTGACCTAAACATGCACAGTCTTGAATAAATGAATTAATTGGCAGTGATCACATGATAAAATTGGGGCAAAGGGGCGTTTGAAAGCTAACAGCATGTAGTATTTATGAGATTTATTTCAAGGTATGGGGTCGAGTACATTCATGGATTATAAGTAATGAATAGGATTCAGGTGCATGGAGATTGACAGAGATTGAAACATTTAATACTCCATCATGGAGCCACGAAAATTGGGCAAACGATAGGGCTTTGCAAGAGGGATCATGGTCTCCCTAGGGTAAATTTCAATTAGTTTTTGCTTGAGAGATTGCCTACCTTTCATGCGTTTAAGAAATCCTAGGGTTTTGTGACGTGGAGAAGATGAAATCCCTGTTGGCCCTTTTGGTACGGCAGCAAGCTAACCTATAGAGGGGGTGAATAGGTTTTCTGAAATCTGAAACAGAAACTTAAACACAGAAAATTATCACTTCAAAGTCTGGTTAGTTTAGTGTGATAAAGAGTAGCAGTACAGAAGCAAGTAAACAATCACACAAATAACCAAGGGATTTATCCTGGTTTGGCCCTTCCCACATGGAGTCCTACATCCAGTCCCCAAGCAACCTCTTGGGATTTTACTAACCAAGGGTACAGTCCCCCCCTCAAGGACAATACAACACCCAGCACCCCAGCTGGTTTTCTTCTCTTTCCCGGGCAAGAAGGCAGCCCACTTCTCTTACAGGTAAAGAAGTCAACCTCCTGGTACAAACCCCAGTGCGGTTCTGCTAGGCACAAACCCTAGCTAGGTTCTACACTGTATACAGTCCTACAGCTGGACAGAAATCTTTCTTAGAAAAGAAAGAACAAAGCTGAGAGTTGGAACGTATGAAAACCAACTAAAAGAAACTCTCAGCTAAAAGACTCTCTCCCCCAGATTACAAGATGCACACAGAGAGAGTGAAGAGAGGAGAAGGAGCTTGAATGCTTGAGTGCTTCAGTTGCTTGAATACTTCTTTTTGGCTTAGGCTCTTTCTCTCTTTTCCTTTGACTGTATGTGGGGTTGAGGTTCCTCACTAGTTGTACCTCCTTCAAAGATCTTCATAAAAGCTCATTACTTGTTCTTCAGCCATGCTTCATCTTTTATATGAGCAATTTGAATAAATCCGTTGGAGTTCTAGCCGTTGATCATCTTCTCTTTCTTCTGATAATTTGTGGTCTACGAGGTCTGCAAGCATAGAAGAAAGTGTTTAGATAAAATAGTGTTTCTGTCAAAAAGGTTCATACCTCTATGTTTCCTGTTGCCACCCAGAAGTAGTAAGGGACCACCTTTTTGTTGGCAAGAAAAGAGATCTAGAGAGATAAGCAAAAAGATCTCCTGTCAGAAAGATAGAAGATTACGCAAATCAATAATATATGACTTTTTCACTAGATGCCAAAAGACACTTTGAAATATAAAGGAAATCTATGTTTAAATGATCGAATCCATGTTTGAGTGACCAAATCCATGTTTTTACAAGCGAATCCATGTTTGAGTGACCAAATCCATGTTTCACTTATCAAATCCTTATGAGAGCAAATCCATGTGAGAGCAAATCGATGTGAGAGCAAATCCATGTTTCACTTATCAAATCGATGTGAGAGCAAATCAATGTTTCACTTACCAAATCGATGTGAGAGGCAAATTGATGTTTCACTTACCAAATCGATGTGAGAGGCAAATCGATGTTTCACTTACCAAATCGATGTGAGAGGTAAATCGATGTTTCACTTACCAAATCGATGTGAGAGTGAATCCTTATGAGAGTGAATCCTTATAAGAGCGAATCCTTATGAGAGCGAATCCTTATGAGAGAAATCGTTATGGCACTTTGTGAACTGAAATCGATGTATATTGAATGGACATTGATTTATCTTTTTAGTGCAAATCATACTGCAATAATGCCATAAATTTATATTTATTATAAAAACATGATATTTAATTTATATTAGAAAAACATGGTATTAAATATATTTAATATTTAATTAATCACATAAATTTATATTTATTGAGAAAAACATAATATTGAATATATTAATAATATTTAATTAATCATAATTTTGTTATCACCAAAATATAAGGGTTAAATATAGAGTGGTTCACAATCCCTTGCTCCAACTCCTTCTCCTCCTTGCTCCTTCGTCCACAGCCTTTCTCCTTCGTCTCCCAGAGCTCCAGCCACGATCTATGGGGTTGATAGGGCCGAATTGGGGTGTTTAACTTGCTAATGGAGTCCTAACATAATAAAACTCTCTTCTCCTCTTCAAACTCTGAAATTCTACAATTATCTCTATTATTTCTAGCATTTATCCACCTAATAGGATAGGGAAGATACCTAATCTCGTGGCAAAAGGGTTAGGATGGGATGTGGCCTCTTGTTTTGGATATATATAGGTTATTTAACATTTATCTTAACCCCTTTCTATTTATTAATTAATTAGGTACGAAATTCACTTAATTACTCTCATCCCATGATGGGCTCTTCACAATTGGGTCCATTCTTTCATCTTTGGGCCATTAATACAACCCACTTCTAATTTTAGTTAATAGGTATTGATTTAATGCCCTTTTATTTCAATTTTTCTCTCTTTATTCTAAATTAACTCTATTTATCACATTTATTAATTTAAAATTTTTATTTTATTTGGGATTTAAAAATCAAGGTTGCTACACCAGCCACAGACCTAGACAAACAACACAAGTCCACCTCTCAGTCTCGCAGCCACGGACGAAAGGCCCAGCTGCCGCTCCACCTCAACAAGACAAGAACTGTGGAGACAACTATCACCACACCTGCAGACTACACTGCTGCAGGCCCAAGCCTGACACCTTTAGGGACTCCGGTCGAGAACCCTAAAGTGAGACACTAGAAACAGGACTAGCTGGGGACCAATACGTCTACTGGTGTCCGTCCCCCAACTGTGCACTACAAGCGATCGCACACCCACAAACACATGTCGTTGCCCAATGTCGTCTTTCCCTCAGCCGGACGTACAACTCAAACTCAAGAGTGAGGGTGTCCAGAAAGACGACTCAGACCTTGACGGTACTCACTGTACCAGGACAAACCCCGAGCACCTGGTGCTGGGGACCCAACTAGAGAGGTAACCTCGGAAGGCGTTACAACCCGACTTGCTACGCACACATTTCCATGCAAAACCTTTCGTTAACATTCTTGGTATAGGCCAACACAACCCATATAGACCCTACATTGCATTGCCAACACAGCCCATGCAATGTGGGACAGAAACCAGGAAGATTGGCCACAGAACACCAGAGCT
>JACBKR010003428.1:0-29346 GCA_014218235.1 Colocasia esculenta
TTGTTGTTAATCTTTTTTTTGTTATTTAGTGGATTGTGATTTTGAATTTGTTACTTTTTATCTATCTCTCTACCTATTCACTTAGTTTAGATTATTTCATGCAACACAATATCTCCAAGTATTTTCCTAATAAAAACCCAAGGTTTTCAATTCTAAAATCTTTTTCTCCGTGGATTCGACTCGGCTCTCACCACTTAACTATTGTCAAAATATTTAGTGTAGGCCGATAATTTTGAGATTGTTAGTCATGTGTTTAACGACACATTCGTGGGCTATCAGTACGCATGAATTTTTGACCTCTAAGGTGGGCTCCTCTAACCAGGCTGCCCATGAGGAAGTGGAGCGCATTGTGGGTAAATCTCAAGTTTCGATTCCTTCAACCCAAGAGGTAGTTTCTACACAGGTGCATGTGGAGCAGGATGATCAAGTGGAGCAATCTTCTTCTGGAAAAGCTGCGGCAGTTGGGGATCATACTACAGCTAAGGCAGTTACCTCTTTGTCCTTTGCGCAAGTAGTGCGTCAGTCTCCTAAGTCCCCAATTACTCAAGCAAAACTAGTAATGGAGATAGCCCCAATTCACTTTCTAGAAGTTCTTCTTCTGGACGTCGGAAAAATATTTCACGACCTTCTCGTAAAGGGGGTATTAGGATTTCTTTACTAGTTGCTAGAGAACGTTCCCCTAGTCCAGTGCGACCACTAGAGGTTAACAATGTGCTAGACCCAACTCTGGATAATCATTATGAAATTGGAGGGCGAAGTTTACTTCTGTTGTCGAGCTTGCCAGAGCTGAAAATATATTTATGCTCAACTTTAAAATTGTTTCAGAAGCAACTGGTATGGATTCAGAGGAAATGAGATGGAGCGTTGTTCTCGAAGACCAGGACTACGACGTCGGGCAGTCCTCCGGCGCACTCATTCTTGGGATAGATCTTCTTTAGAGTTTTAGCTAACTCCCATTTTACCTTGACCTGTAGTTGGTTTATTTCTGTTCTGACATTCTCTTTTTTAATATAATAAATCGGCCCTCTTGGGTTTTGAAAAAAAAAAAGAGAGACATTGTTATTATGGACATGTATAATGGTGGACATTGTTATTTTCTTTATTGCTATATAGATTGTGGAATATGTGAATGATGATGGAATAAGAATATTTTACATTTCTTCTGTACTTCCTTTGTTATTTATGTACATCTCGACCTACTGCGTTGTGTTGGGTAAATGTCCCACTGTGACGACGCCCTTTATATCGATGTACATTGGTATAATCATACCGGTATAAAGAGGGTCATTACACTCAAAGTTTCAAAACATGTAAACAGTAGCCCTAAGTTCATGAAATATTTCTATAACAATATCATGCATCAAATATATTATTCTGAATTTAACTCTGTCAAGTCATGCATATTTACCCTTAACAGAAATTCTATAATTCGTAATTATTATCAGAAAATTATCAAAAACTCAGGGTCTAACCTAACATCATTCTTGAACATCCATAAATTTTATAGCATGTGAAAACAACTAGAAATCACAAAAATCACATCACAGAGACTAAACACATATTTCTGTAAGAGTCAGATGAACTTGACGACAAGGGTCTTGCCGTCAGGGTGGGTTAACGGCACAATCGATTGCCGTTAACTCATGAACTTGGTGGCAACAAGGTTGCCGTCAACATCCTGTCTGCACATAGTGCAGACCGAACACAAGAAAACACAAAATTTTATGGTCCAAGACACGATCTAAAAATCCATAAAAATATCTAAACTCTAGGTGATAAGTCTAGGGATGAAACCCCTAAGTTACTTGCCTCCTTAAAAATATCTGAAGATCTAATTTTGGTGATGAAGCCCTCCTCGGCCAAGCCAAAGAGGTGATGCCTTACACCTTAATCCGACTTCCACGCTCGAGCAAACGATCTCCCGGAGTTAGGAGAGCTCCTTCACCTCCATAAGAGTCTTCCAGTCGTAGAAGATCGCCGGTGAAGCCTCCCAATCGCCGGATCAAGCCTCCTAAAGTCTCTCTTTTTCTCACCCCGAAACCTAAAAACCTCTTTCGAAACCAAAGGGCCTCTCCTAACAAAGATGTTTAGGTTATATAGGTAATAGAGTCGAGGTAAACCTAGGTCTTAAGAGTCCTGACCGTTGGGGATACGTTTCGTAAATGATCTCCGGAGAAAACGGGGCGGTTTCAGATCTGGAATCCCAAACACAACCGGAGAAGTAGACGGCCACATAGCTGTCGTCAACTAGAAATAGGCGTCAATCGATGTGGACGTCTATCTCTTCTGGCCACATAGTCAAGGCACAAAAGTTGCCTTCAACCTGCTCTTAACGTCAAGAGATGTTGACATCAAACAGGGATTTCAGGTAGAACACAAAGCATTAAACAAACATATAATATGCACAAAAATTGAAGGCCTTACACCATTAGTAATTGTTTAATGTTACATGAACCATGTGATAAGTTGTTCTTTATGTTAAAATTGAGTAGCATAAATGTGATAAGTGTATGGATGTGCCAATAGGTTACTTACTGAGTCTTTTGTGAAGACTCATCCTTGCTTTAACATACAGGTGAGACAGGTGTTTCCGAGATTGAGGAGGAGATAGTGAGGAGTGACTCCAGGCGAGAGGAGTAGCGGAGATCTTGGAAGACTATCGACATAGCTTGTACTTTTCATTTGCTAGTATGTGAAACAATGTTATGTTATGGACTTATTATTCATGGACTTTGTTTATTTACTTCACTACTATATAGACTATGGGATGTGTGTAATGATGATGGAATAAGAATTTCTTTCATTTCCGTTATACTTCCTTTGTTATTCATGTACGTCTCTACCTACTATGTTGTGTTGGGTACATGTCCCACTGTGACGGCGCACTTTATATCGACGTAGATTGGTATAATCGTACCGGTATAAAGGGGGTCGTTACATAAACAATATTACATAGGCATGTGCAATGGGGAAGGGACAGATTGGCCACAGAACCCAATAGCTCGGGTGGCGACATTTGAAAACGCGATGAACATAGTAGCCACAATTAAGACTCATAATCGCGACAGACCAAACCTTCGCCATTAAAACCATAATCGTGACTAGACAGGTTATCGAGTTCAAAACGCGACATCTGGGTCCGTCGCCATTCAAACTGAAGAATCACAACCCGTTCTTTCCTTTCTGGAAATCACACAAACACCCACTATATGATGTAAAAGCTGTAAATAACCATCCACACAATAACTTAAGCATACTTACTACTGAATATAAGAAGTTCTACATTCCAAATACTTCAAACCTAATCCCCACAATCAAAACAAGGAGAAAGTTTCCCTACCAGCACAAAGAACACGAAAACGACGCTGCCTTGGCGTTTCCCGCTCTCCGAAGCACCTCCTCGCATCGGAACACGCTAAAAGATGCACAAACAACCCTGAATCGCTGGCCAATACCCCACAGAGCTCCCCCTTCAGCTGAACAGTGCAACCTGCACTGTTTGGCCAAGGCTCAAAGGCAAAACACAGTGCAGGCTAAATCACGACGTATCGGATCGTCGCGTTTAAAACGTAATGTCCCCCGTCGTCACAATTAAGTCGCGACGCTCCTGCATGCGCCACGCAGCACGCATGCAGCCACGCCCATGGATAGCGGCAATTGAATCACGACATAGCAGGTGGTCGCGTTCATGCAGAATCACGACGCCTGTGTTGGTCTCGTTCTTAACGGATGCACCAGAGGTCTGTTGGGCTCCGGTTTTCCAACCCCCCAGCCTCACACCCTGCTACACACACACCCAACCACAACCAAACATAACCAATGTGCCACACACTGGCCCCCAAACCCGCTAATATACGATCCGAACAATCAGGCTATTACAAAATCGGTCATCCGATTCGTCAAAATCGGTCGTTTGGTTTTTGCACTGTCCCAAAACCCAAGTTATTGGGATGATCGGTCGATCGATAATCATCAATTGGTTGTCTAATTTTGCATTGTCCCCTAACCAAGGTTACTAGGACAGTCGATGGACCGATAACCAAAATTTGGTCGACCAATTGTTAGTTTTGTTGTTTTTCTAGTCGATCTTTAATCCCGTTCTATCCAAGCCTTGTCCTTTGTAATTGTTACTTCCCAATGTAACTTTTGCCTATGTTACTGTACACTTAACACACAAAACCTTCAAAAGAAATCAAACACTTGGGTTATCAACAAGAATAACAATTGGTGCTTTGTGAGTATATTAGGATGAATTAGATTTAGTATTTTTGTGATCATCAAAATCTGCAACTTACAACAAATTAGATTTTAGACTTTTTAAATAAGTGTTATCGAATGCCACCTAAGTATAATTCTTTTGACTCTAAAGATATATATTTAGATTCTGAATTCAATCCAACTACTGTTATTTTAGCCACCGAACTATTGTAACAAGTGGCTGGATTATTTAGAGAAACATTTAATGCTCGTCTGCTCTTACAAGCTGGGGGCCCATGATAGCGAGACTCACACCGCTTGTGAAAAATTAGTAGATAATACTTGGGCAAGTATTTTGACGGAGTATTAAATATTTCTCATTATTTATAGCAAAAGTTTAACAACATGATATGTGACTAGTTCTATTCACCCTTTCTAGTTGGCAGTACATGCACTGTGAAAGAGTGACAATGTAGAATCCTTCAAGTCTTAAGTTTACGTATAAATTTTGTAAAACTTTATGGCGATATATGTAGAGATCTAAATAGTATTTTGTTTTCCGTGATCCATTGTGTTGGTGTATATATGGATATTAATATAGAGAATGAAAGAAGGTTTCCTCAAATCTACGGTTTCCGGAAAGACTTTGACACGAAATAAGATGGAAATTGGAAACAGAAACGCACGTTATGATATATATAGCCTTGGAATTGTTGTGTAGTCTCATGTTTGGTATCGAAATAGTTTGGGAATAGGGTGAAGATATGCTCACAATTTTAAAGATATCTTTGATTTATTACCGGATTTTTCCTAATATCAAATGATTAAGTGTCTTAAATTTAAAGCTAACACAGGTATGTTGGAAATGTTCGTACACGACGGCATGCAGTGTCAAATGTTGCTGCAGCATGGCTATTTAGGGGGCCTTTGCGCCCACCAAAGCAGTCGTCAACAGCTGGCCAAAGGGAACTGATGATTCTCTTTTAAGACCAACGGGTTGGAGTATTTATATAACATTAGCTGATTTAGGACTGATCAGGTTTAGTCTTCCAGATCTGGATTGTGTTACAATCACTAGAATTTGATAGTTCACCCAATCTAACCATTTCAAATGTTTTAATTAGAAGTAAGAGCCCTCTCTTTGTTAAAAGGAAATTGATCGAGTTACACACTTGACATGCGCTCCGCAACAACTTTTTAATTGCAACCGAGTAAGAACTTCTGGTTGACATTTGTGCATACCGAAGTCACACGACGTGTGTAGCGGGCATGCAAGTGGGTCAGTATACGGCCAAAGGGAAACTACCGCCGCTGCTCCCTGGAATGGGGCCCACAAAACTACATCCGCGGATCGTGGGCCTCTGATATATAGCATGACGACTGAGAGGCTTCGTGGCTCGTAATCCACCGCGAACGCCACGAAGCCTTTCCTCTGTCCACAGCCCGGTTGCACCTCCTCAGCCCACCTGTCACTTGCTGTGAAAACCTGTTAGATTAGCATGTGCTATGCTCATTTTACTCTTGATCTAACTAAGTGCTGTCTCTCCGTGGACAGATTATAAGCACAAATTTGGATGGCTTGCTTGAGCTTTAAACCCAGTTGCTACCACGTATATGTTATTTCTGATGACACTACGTTTTCCCAGGGTATAAATGGAAAGTGCTTGCTGGTCAAGAGATAAACTGAGCGGTTGATCTCTTCAATATGTCCATATAGTTATGGCTACCACTACCAAAAAAACATACATATGTCTAGGGGTGTCAATGGGCCGGGCCTGGACCGGGCCTGGTCTGGCCCAGGTCCAGCCCGGCCTCCAGATAACCGGCCCAGGCCCGGGGCAAAGCCCGTTTAAAAAAAAAGCCCAGCCCGGTGTCTGTTTTTGAGGCCCGGCCCAGGCCCGGTCCGGCCCGGCCTGGGGCGAGCGGCGCGCGAGGCGGGGGCGCGGGGAGGCCGAGGCGGGCGGGGGCGCGGGGAGGCGAGGCCGGGCGCGGGCCGAGGCGGGGGCGCGGGGAGGCCGAGGCGGGCGGGGACGCGGGCCGAGGCGGGGGCGCGGGGAGGCCGAGGCGGGCGGGGACGCGGGGAGGCCGAGGGGCGCGGGAGGCGGGCCGCCAGGCCGGGCCAGGCCAAGCTCGGAATCGGCCCAGATTTTTTCCGGGCCGGGCCGGGCTGAAATATAAAATTAAATTAAAAAATTAGGCCCAGGCCCGGAAAAAACCGGGCCGGGCTTCCGGGCCTCCGGGCCGGCCCGGCTCAGTTGACACCCCTACATATGTCACCCAAAAAAAGTGTAAAATTTGCAGACAAAAGTATATATTAGCGGCTATAAGACCGCATACTACGCCGCTGATAAAAGCGCCATTGACTTACGATATGTCAATGGCTTTTGTTGGATCACCAATATACTATGAGAGATATGTCAGCTACTACAGAGCCGTTGGCATATGGACATATGTCAATGGCTGAAATAGCCACTGATATACACTAGGAGTCCCAACATACGTCAGCATCCAATGAAGCCACTAACAAATGGTTGCATTGAAAAAGACATAAATATTACAAAAAATGTGAATATATATATATATATATATATCACTTAAATGGGTACATAAAACAAATATATTCCTGCGTGCCAAGTTATTACATAACTCAATAAATCCATTAATGGATTCTAATATGTAACATTCAACAAACTAAATTGTAAGTAAATAAATTCACATTCATCTTATCGACACCCATTTATGATCCATAAGTTGACTCAAATTTCTTGTCACATCATTGATGCCCCGCATTGGCTCATCATCGCTAAGTTGATTTTATCCGATCATGAAATCTTTGAGTAAGTTTATCGCCTACGTGGGCTCTTCCTGGTGTAATTAATCAGTATTCATCAGTTCTCACACATCACTCTCACCCACCCGATCGTGTCGGAGTGAACGGCACACCGTTCAGATCCCTATTTCACATTTTGGACCCCGATTTGCGTGTTCTAACCCTTTTCATTTGGGTTTTTTAAGATTACTAGTTTGAGCGCCGAACCCAAACCCGGAATCCAATTAGGATTCTGTCACTTCCCACACGTCACTCACATCCACTCGATCGTGTTAGAGTGAACGACACGCTAATCGGATCCCTATTTCAGATTTGGGACCCCCGACTTGCATGTTCTAACCCTTTCATCTGGGTTTTTCTAAGATTAGTGGTCTGAGCGCCGATCGCAAACAGGGAATCCGATTAGGATTCGAGTAGTTCCCACACGTCACTCTCACCACACGGTCGTGTCGTAGTGAACGCCACGCCGATTGGATGACTATTTTTTATTTTGGACCCCTGACTTGTGTGTTCTAACCCTTGTCATTTGGGTTTTTTAAGATTAGTGGTTTGAGTGCCGAACCCAAACCAGGAATCTGAATAGGATTCCGTCAGTTCCCCCACATCACTCTCACCCACTCGGTCGTGTTGGAGCAAACGATACGCTGATCGGATCCCTATTTCAGATTTTGGACCCTCAACTTGCATCTTCTAACCCTTTTTTTTTGGGGGGGGGGGGGGCAAAAGTGGTCCTCAGGGTCATGGTCTGGTAGAGTGCACCCTCCCCCAGGTGGGGGGGGGGGGGGGGTGGAGAATGGACCCACTCCACCAGAAAAGAGCCTAGGCCAAAATTATATTATAAAGTGAAGAAGAAAAGTACATGGAAAAAGTGGTCATATGGACCGAACATGGAAGAGACCTGTTCTGTCCAAGACAATTGGACCTTTACACAGATGAGGGATGCCACCATGGCCCCAAAAAACTTGGTTTTCCTTTGTCAAAATCCATGGTTGGCTAAGGAATCCGCCACCTGGTTACATTCACGGAACACATGGTTTAACATGAAAGATTCCCTCTGAACCAATGCATCAGGAACCTGCCACCAACGATAGGCATACCACGAAGGACATTTTCTAGACTTGAAGGAATTAACCAACGTTAAGGAGTCAGAGTTAACCATTTAAAGCCGAATCACAAGGTTATCTGCCAGACGGAGACCATCGCATAGGGCTCTAACTTCAGCAGTCATGCTATTGCCAGGGCCATAGAAATGTGCAAAAGCTACTAAAACTGAACCTTTGCTATCCTGGATGCATCCACCTCCTCCACAATCACCAGGGTTACCCTTACTAGCGCCATCCACATTGAAACAATAATCTACTATTGGAGGAATCCAACAGATGAGCTTCAGTTGCTTAAGAGAGAACTTAGGAGAAAAAGCATACCGCTGTAGAACCTTCAATTCATCCGAGGAGGGAGCTTCCTTGAACTGAACATTGACAAGTGAATGGGCAACCATAGCTTTGATATTATTTATTGCTGTCCCAGCAGAAATATTTTAGAATCAAATCTTGCACCACATCTCCCATTCCAAATTTCCCAAAGCATGAGGAGAAAGCAGTGAATGGAAATGAAACCAAAAGGAGCAGAACTATTCGTTGCAGTCAATAGACTCCATATAACCGTAATATGACTGTGGAGGTTAACCTTAGAGTTGCAAAGAGGAGAAACCAGTTCCAGAGGGAGGAGGCTAGCTCGCCATTGATGAACAAATGGTTGTAATCCTCAATACTTGGAGATGAGCAACAAGAACAGCATGAAGCCATATGAATTCCACATTCAGCAATCTTTTGATCGACCGGGACAGCTCTGTTAATAAGCTTCCAACAAAACAACGAAGCTCTTCTATTAAAGCAACTATGCCAGATTTTTTCAGAACTGTTCTCTTAACACCCACTGAGCGAACCAGATTATAATCAGATTTTACAGATAAGGAACCATCCTGAGCAGGGCCCCAAAAATATTTATCATTGTCCTCACTTAGAACAACCCCCTAGAAAATGTTACTGGGGAGAAGGCTTCTGATTGGGTGATTAGCATTAGTGATGACCTCTCGATAAGTGATTGTATTCCCCTCATAAGGAGAAGTAAACTGATCAGCAAGAGGCCCAGCCCCAAGCCAAACATCTGATAATACATTAATATTATAACCATTTCCATGCACCCACCTAGTATGGTCTTCGACAAGCTGGTGAGCCACAGACCAAACCTTAGATGAGATGCCGGGATGCCCATGAACCTTGAATTCCCAGCCAAGAGAAAGTGACTTCTAGCATACTGAGGCCATAGAGAGAAGCCATGGTAAACATTCCAAATATATTTCACTGCCAAAGCCATTTGAACCTGCATATTGTTACGAACTCCCATACCACCTTCATCTATAGGGTGCTAAATGTTAGCACAAGCAACCCAATGACGCCTTCTCATACCATCAGTACCATCCCAAAAAAAAATAGCACAAGTTCTATCAATGTAATTTAGGATACTAATTGGAATAGAGGAAGAAGCAGCCAAGTAAACTGGAATGGAAGACAGAACCGAGTCGATCAAAGTTACTCTCCCAGCTTGCGATATAAAATCTGGGCTTCCAAGAGGCCATTTTGCCATTATTTTTCTAAATGAGAAGGTGAAAATCAGAAGCAAGGACTCTTCCTGGATGCAACGGAACTCCAAGGTAAATAAGCAGCCCTCTTTGCCTAGTGAAACCAGTCACTCTTTAATCCTGTTAACCGCCTGAGTAGAAGCCTTTGCTGAGATCATGAAACTGCTCTCCGCTGCATTTATTCCTGACCTAAGGAAGAAGAGTACCTATTGAGGAACTCTATCAATCTCTTCACATTACGAATCCCTCCATTAAGAAACATTAGAGTATCATCTGCATATAGGAGATGGGAGATCACGGGCAAACTCTCGGGCCCGCATAAGGGTGAAGATAACCGACCTGGACCAGATGTTGATGCCTCTGCTGAGAGCTTCTTCGATGATGATGAAAAGGGCTGGGGCAAGAGGATCGCCTTGTCTGAGACCCCGGGTAGAATGGAATATCCAGCAGGCGAGCCATTGAAGAGAATAGAAAACCAACAGTTACTAATCAACATACCAATATAAGATATAAATCTGTTAGAAAAACCAAATTTACCAGCACCGCAGAGAGGAAGTCCCACTCCACGCTGTCATAAGCTTTCTTAACATCAAGTTTGAACAGCACATTGTGACCTCCGATGTCACGCCCCTCCAATTTAGCAGCAGAATAATCGGAGGGAGACGCGAACAACGAGTATGGTAACGACAATTGCGCATACTTTCGCAAACATCAAAGTATCTAATAAACAATAATTGGAATAAACTCTTTATTTCATTATAAAATCACTAAGACTATTACAACCACTAATTCAAAGCCACACATGACATCATTACATTGAAAAGAAATCTAAAACAATCACTACTAGACTCCATGGTTCTAGGGTAACTTCGTCATTTGACTCCAGGTCACTCATCACTCGGGTCCTATCCCATTGGTACGTATAACGTCATTGTCCGACTTACCTGAGACACAATAACAAATAACGAAGGGTGAGCGATAACGCCCAGTAGGACTTAAATCTCAGGCTCAAGCAGGCTTTAAATAATAATGCATTAAATGGTAGAGTAACTACTGATAGAGAGAGTCATGTAAAGTCGAGAAAGTAATAGCACAAGTAACGTGGTTCAAATAGTAGATGAATCAAGTATAGCACGATGATTAAAGTCAAGTCACGACAGAAAACGATAACAACAATAGCAAGTACGATATTGTCAAGAATAGCAAGTGACATGTATAGCAAGAAGAGATGATAGTAGATGGTCATGTAAAGAGTAAATTGCACTTTGAATGTGATCAAGTCGCGATAGCATACAGTAACTCAAGATAGCGAGTATCAAGTAGAGCAAGTAGAGCGTATGATGAGATAGCGTGTAACGAGATAGCGTGTATGGTTGCACAACGGTGCACTGGTAGAGTACGACAATAGTCACTTTGGGACAGTAGCCGTTTCACGATAGTACATTACGTCTGAACTCCTCAGACTAATGTATAACAGTTTGTGATAGCACAGTAATATCACAGTACGTCTGAACTCCTCAGACTAAAAGGATAGTAGTCAGATGTCTAGCCAATACAGTATAGTCAGAACCGGTGCAATGCAGAACACCGTCAATAGCCCCTGCAGGTATTTTCGGGTGGCTCTTTGCCCCCAGGATTAGATTGGAGCCCCTCGGACACTCTCCGTGCCCTGTACAGTATGCATTTGATACAGTAGAGTCACAAGACCATATTATAGCGCTAGACAGTCATGAAATAGTACAATGATAGGAGCTACACAGCTCAAAGGGTAACAAGCAGAGACGAGACGTAGTAGAGTGAACGTGAATATGAATAGACGAGCGAGTAGAGTATAGATGAGATCTTATGGTCATGCACATGAAACGTCGAGCGATAGTAACAGTTGCACACATGCGCGTAAGGTATTGGCAGTCAGGTGGAACTCACGATTTTCCGCTGGCCTCGTTATGCACAGGTCCAGAGGTCCGGCGTGATTCAAGATAAGAGCGAGAGCAACTAAGCCGTTTGGATCTTGCTGATCCCTAGAGTGTATCATAGGTGTTAGGGTACAACCAGCTCGTCGACCATGTGGGAATCCATGGACAGAGGAACTTACGGAGGCCTTGTGCAAGGGTTCACTAGTCCGACGAAAGGAATATCCGCGGAGAGTTCCCACACAAAGCCAAGTAAAGTGTGTATATAAAACAGGTGCTCGACGTTCTAGAGGAATTCTAGAACAGTGGAGCGTCGGTAACGGTATTCCCAACAACGTGAGAAACGAAGACTAGTTCATTTAAAATAGAGCAATTTAATGTACATCATTGCAATAAATTAACCAGATACATTATGAGATATTTTGTGCCAAGTCAATCCACAATGGATGGTTCATGTGTGTGAACGTGTGAGAGAAATCATAGATCGAAAGATGTCGTGAATATGTATTTTAAAGCATTCAATAAAGCTCCAATTTAAGACAGGTGTTTTACTGCGTGTATGACTGTTAAAAGGGTAAGAATATTGTAGAAAGTAAGAGCATAATATTATAGGTTTTTATGCAAAATCCTGTGAAGGCGATGTAGGCCTGTAAGGGTAGCGACAGGACAGGCAGATCACGACAGGGTATGAAAAGGGTGGCGACAAGGCTGTTTGCTCAGGCGGCCAGAACGCGACGGGGGTGTCCTGTCGCGTTCAGAACGCGACAAGAAGGCGTCGCGACGGGCTTGATAACGCGACAAGGGCATGAGGGAACGCGACAGGTTCTAGCAGCAGATAGCGACGCCAGGTCTGTCGCTATCTGATCGCGACATAGGTACTGTCGCGACGGCATTGTGAACGTGACCTATCGGGCCGTCGCGTTCACAGGGTCCGTGCCAGAGTTCGACAGGGAAAAGACAGGGCATTGGATTGCGGTCCAGAAATATCAGATTTGATATAGGGTCGTTCAGAAATCATAACTAATTGTATACACGATGAAAATCATGAAACAAGTTTTGAATTGATCTAGACATGCATGAGTACTTACAGTAAATAGGAATTGGACAATAGATAGAGTTTTGACATGCTTTCATCACGTCAAACATGGAGTACATGACACAGTGAGCAGTTGAGATGAACGAATTTAATTTGCAAGATAGGGTGGATAAAATTAGAGGTGAAAGTTCCCTAATGCACAGTCATCATCTCCCATAAAATTTCAAGGCATGGGATTTAGTATTCATGGAGAACAAGAATTATGAAGAGGGTTCGGGGTCAAGAGAGTTGCAGAACTTCGAAATTCAAGAGGAAAATATTGGCTCGATGGAAAGTTATGAATTTGGGGTTTTGTTCCTGATGCACGGAACAATCTACAGTCAAAACTTCATTAGTTTTGCTCGTGAGATGCCTACCTTGACTCGATTTCCTCTTCTAGGGCTAGAACTTGAAGAACGAGGTTGAGAGCTTGAAAGGTTCTTCTCCCCACGAAATCTCCTCCTCCTTGGCCTCTCCTCCTGGTCCAGCAATCCCTTGGCACAAGCTAGGGCCATCCATGAGGTTTTTAGGAGATTATAAGCTTCTCCTCTTTCTATTCCTAATAGGACTCTAACTCCTATTAATTCCGAATTTCCTATTCTCTCTTCCCTTTCTAAGCATTAGGACTTCTATTTGGGTTGGGATGGGAGCTAAATTCGTGGCCAACCCATTAGGGTAGGTTTAGGAATCCAATTACAACTCAAACTTCCTATTAATGCTTTAAATACCCCTTTTCTATTTAAGTAATAATTTAGTTACGAATTTAGGGTATTTTCCTATTATTCTTCTTTATAAATCTCTATTTTGGCCCAATAAATTTTATATTCCATTTAACCGTGCCAGTTACTGATCAACATACCAATATAAGATATAAATCTGTTAGAAAACCAAATTTACCCAGCACCGCAAAGAGGAAGTCCCACTCCACGCTGTCATAATCTTTCTTAACATCAAGTTTGAACAGCACATGTGACCTCCGACCCTTCTACCAAGGTCTCTCACCAGTTGTCTAGCAAGTGAAATTTATCCAGGATAATTCTGCCTTTAACAAAAGCCCCTTGTTCATCAAAGATAATGAGGGAGAATATTAACCAATCTATCACAGAAACTTCTGGACACAATTTTGTAGCAAAAGTTGCACAACTATCGGTCTAAAGTCCCCAAAAGAGGTAGGAATATGAATCTTGGGACCAACGCAATTAGAGAGGAGGTCACTCCTCTAGGCATATGTAACCCATTAAAAAATCCAATGACCGCATGAACCACCTCTTGTGAATTATATCCCAGCATGAAGTAAAAAAATGACCAGTAAACCCTCAGACCCGGAGCACTATTTGCATTCAAACTCTAGACAACCTCTTTTATCTCTTCATTGGTAGAATAGTAGTAAGGGTTTTATTTTGATCCTCAGTTATGCTATGTGGATGACATGAAGAAGGGATTCATCAATATCATGAATAGATGATTGAAGGAGAGACCCAAAGAAGTTAACAGCTCCTGCTTGAGTACATCCTGGTCTTCACACCAGCAACCCTCCACCTTAAGCCTGTTAATTATGTTACGCCTTCTATTTCCTTTAACAACTGCATGATAAAAAGCTATGTTTTTATCCCCATTCTCTAACCATTGCATCTGGCTTTCTGTCCCAGAACTGATCCACACAGCTAATATATTTCCTAAATGTGGCATTAGCAGCACCCATAGCAGACCTTTTTCCGGAGAAGGATCAACATCAACCGCATGTTGTGCGACCCTGGCCAACTCTTCATCCTTGTTAAGATTGTCATGAACATTACCAAAGGTTACCTTATTCCAGGTGCCCAGAGCTCCTCTAACCACCTTAAGCTTCATATGAAGAACCACAAACAGATTATAATGCCAAGCGGTAGGAGCCTCCCACGCCGTTTTTGCAGTTTTCTTAAAAGATTTATGAGAACACCACATGGACTAAAAAATGAACCTGGCAGGGGGACGTGAAGTAGCTTGGAGAGTGAGGAGAAGGGGGGCATGATCTGACAGACCTCGCGGGAGATGTCTAACGTGAAGGCCAGAATTAAGTATCACCACAAGTATGGTTGCACAGAAAATGATCCAGCCTAGCATTAATTGATGCCACCCAGTGCGTTATTCGACCAAGTGAAATTAGATCCAGTATAGCCCATGTCGGACAGAGATGCACCAGAGATGAATGCATTGAAATCTGACATGCCATGCAAGTTGACAGAAGAGCCACCTTGCTTTTCCGCAGGGAGGGAAACATAATTGAAGTCCGCCCCAAATAACCATGGGACGTCCACGTGCATAGAAAGATTCTGCAGCTCGTCATACAACGCGACGACGATCTGCATGGCAGCTAGTGTACACAACCGTTATAAGAAGGAAAGGTCTGTCATCTTTCACAGCAGCCATGGTAATTCGCTGATCAGAACACTGAACCATCTGAAGAGGGAAGTTTCTCCAGAAGACCATAATTTAGCATTGTCACTACTAGTACCATTACGGACTCATCCCAAGATATGAGCGTACTGAATCTGCTCTATCCATAGAAACCATGGCTCAACAACTGCTAGGAAATCTACCTTATTCTTTTTGATATGTCTCATAAGCGAACGCTGGGAGGCAAGATTCGCAATGCGTCTTAAGTTCCAGTATAATATGGAAGGGGTCATGAGGACAAATGACTAGAAGAGGAGCCTACCACTGCCTTCGCTTTGCAGCGGGTTCTAGCACCCACCGTTTTTTTTTTGACCCTCCTTAGATTGAGTAACCATGATAGGCATGAACTTGTTCTCCATATTAGCAAGAATTGATGCCTTTTGAAGACAGGATCCGGTGAACACAAATGGAAACGTCATAATTTGGCATGGCTTCTTCTTCTCCGGTGGGTGCCACCGGAAAAACCAAACCTATCACATCCCCATCTGCCGAGGTTGAAGAGCAAGACTTCCATTTGATGGGCTACCATGCAAGCCATGCAACCCCGAAGCATGGGTTGCGCCTACTCCTGCACACCCTGAAGAGCCTGCAAACCTTCATCGTAGGATGCACTTTTTGAAGATAAGGACCCGAACTACCGTTTGAAGAGCTTCCATGCAAACATGCAGACCATGTACGTGGGATGTTGCTGCTTTGCACTTCCTGAACTTCCTGCGAACCAGAAACAACTAGAGGACCTTCTTGGCCCAGACTCCCCTCCGAACTTGCCCCAGACTTATCATTCGATGTATCTGAGTGATGGCTCCCCTCCCCGGCCCTCTTATATCTTGAGGATGGGGAACAGGTAGCTTCGATGAGGAACTTCCGTCCCGGTCAGTAGCACCGCTATCCTTTCCAGGTTCCACACAATCCCTGATCAGGACCATTTGATCAACAGGAAGCTCCTTTTGACGCCAGACTTGATTAGCTACAGCTGCTTCATTGAGATGATTCTTAGCTTTTGGTGCAGACGCACCCCTGCGTCCTTATCTCTTATGACATTCCAATCCCGCATGCCCCAGTTTCTTGCAAAAATCGCAGACTACCGTCGGCACCCTATAGTAATTTATCGTCTGCCAGAAACCATCCTGCCCACAGCCTATCCAAATCCTCTCATGCCTGACCTTAGAATATCCATTTCAACGCAAACGAAAGCCTCATGTGTCTGGGTAAGAGCCAGTGTAGGTTCATGAATTCTAAGACCTGGCCGATGTGTTCCACAATGGACTTTATAAAATCCTGGTAATAATATTCACAGATAGCATTGGGAAACCGATCCAGTTGGCATAACAGTTGGATCTGCATGGAAATCGAAGTTTGCGTCCCACTTAAAGAATCTGAACAACAACCCCTTAATGTAGAGACTCCTCCTTAAAATCACCTTCAGGTAATCCTCCTCCTCTTCAAACCGAAGGAGAATATGTCTAGGGTTTAGAACATTGACTATAAAATCACTTTTAGCCCCATCCTTTGAGATAAACAATTTTTGAACTCAGGAATAGAGCTCCTACCGTAGGCACACCTCACTATACAGCCAGATTCAGCGTAACAATGGACTTAACAACCTCTTGTTGAGAGAAAAAAAACCAATGGTTCACCCGCATCTATAAATCCTAAAGCTTTGATACCCATATTTACCTGAGGAGGCGGCTTTGATTCAACAATAATCTGAGCATAGGTTCTCCGCCCCACCGCCGGCGAAACCTGAGCAACCTCCCCACCTGACTCTAGAGACGCCATCGCGCCATGAGTAGGAGAAGCCCCGATGGCCCAAGGCCGGCGGCCGGCCTCCAAGAAGCACCCCTCCTCACGAAAAGCCCAGAGCTTCTCTCTCTAGAAACTAGAGAAAGAAAGCTTTTATAACCCTTTTCATTTGGGTATTTTAATTTTAGTGGTTTGAGCACCGAACCCAAAATGGGAATCCGATTAGGATTCCGTCAGTTCCCACACGTCACTTTGACCCACCTAGTCGTGTCGGAGTGAATGACACACCGATCGGATCCCTATGTCAGATTTTGGGCCGCTGGCTTGCGTGTTTAAACGCTGGCTTGCGTGTTCTAACCCTTTTCATTTGGTTTTTTTAAGATTAGTGTTTTGAGCGCCGAACCCAAACCGGGAATCCGATTAGGATTCCGTCAGTTCCCACACGTCACTCCCACCCACCCGATTTTGTCAGAGGAACGACACACTGATCAGATCCCTATTTCAGATTTTGGACCTCCGGCTTGCGTGTTATAACCTTTCATTTGGGTTTTTTTAAGATTAGTGATTTGAGCGCCGAACCCAAACCAGGAATCCGATTAGGATTCCATAGTTCCCACACATCACTCTCCTCCACCCGGTCATATCGGAGAAAATGACACACCGAATGGATGCATATTTCTCATTTTGTACCCCTGACTTGCGTGATCTAACCATTTTCCTTTTGATTTTTTAAGATTAGGGTTTGAGTGCCGAACCCAAACTGGGAATCTGATTAGGATTCTGTCAGTTCATATACGTTCACTCTCACCCACCCGATCGTGTTGAGTGAATGGCACACCGATAGGATCCTATTTCAGATTTTGGATCCTCAACTTGCATGTTCTAACCCTTTTCATTTGGGTTTTTTTAATATTAGGGTTTGAGCGCCGAACCCAAACCGGGAATCCGATTAGGATTCTGTCAGTTCCCACACGTCACTCTCAACCACCTAGTCATGTTGGAGTGAACGACGCATTGATCGGATCCCTATTTCTCATTTTGGACACCCTGCTTGCGTGTTCTAACCCTTTTCATTTGTGTTTTTTTTTAAAATTAGTTGTTTGAGTGCTGAACCCAAACAGGGAATCCCATTAGGATTCCGTCAGTTCCTACACGTCACTTTCACACACCCGGTCGTGTTGGAGTGAATGGCACACCGATCGGATCCCTATTTCAGATTTTGGACCCTCGGCTTGCGTGTTCTAACCTTTTTCATTGGGTTTTTTGAATATTAGTAATTTGACCGCCGAACCCAAACCGAGGAATCTGATTGGATTCCGTCCGTTCCCACACGTCACTCTCACCCACCCAGTCGTGTTGGAGTGAACGGCATGCTGATCATGTAGCAACCCGGAAATTCATTAATTTAAAAATGAAATAATTGAAAATGATAATTCAATATTTTCGAAATAGTAAAAACGTATGTGCTATTATCATACGTACAAAAGCACATCGGAAAATTTCGTAAAAAGCATAGTTCAACTCTAAGTATATTCCCAAATGACCCACGAAGAATCATATAAATTAAAATCTCATTGGCCAGGTTAAAGCATTTTGGACTTATTATCGTAATTCATAATAAGTCAAAAAATCATTAACACACATACTTAGATGAGTCAAAAAATAAATAAAAATCATAGATGAACTTCAATAATATCCTCTAACGATCCATCAAAAAATTTGGGTCAGTAAAATTTTTTGGGCTAGTTTAAGAGTTATGTGACTTATTATCGTAATTAAGAAATAAGTTGGAATCCATTATCATGTGTATAAAATGTGATCATAAACTAAATAAAAATGATATGTAGACTTTAAACAAATGGATTGATAGCCCATTATCGGATTTGGACTAATGGGCAACTTCAGACCCATGAATAAAATCAAGTAAGAAAATATCATGGAAATTCGTAACCCTAATTGAGCAGAAAATAGAAAGGGGCGATTAGGACAAAACCAAAGGTAATTAGTCATACTTGGCAACCCAAATTCGTGCCTCACCATACTAGGGGGGGGGGGGTTTCCTAATAGCCCTCATACTCCAATGGGGATGGGAATCCTCAATATAAGAAATAATCAACTCAAATTCGGAGCTCCCTCATTCCTAGTTACATTAGGACTCCAAACAACCCTAAATCTATAAATACTCCCCCTCAGATCCTTGAGGATGAGTTCACCATATGTTGGGGTCGTGAGGAGGCTAGCAAGGGCACCAAAGGAGGAGGAATTCATCCCCAACCCAAAGTTTTCTCTCAACTCGTGCTCTGTACAACCTGTGCATAAGACTTCTCTAGGAGCGATCAAAGGTAGGTGATCATGGGCTCAAACTTAACATGACATATTACCATCGGAAAGCTCTTCAAGTCTACTTTCATTTTCCCATATTTTGCCAAATTTTCATGGCCCATATAAGAGTATTATGCGTTTTGCCATCATTGCGTTGTTTAGGGCTTTTCTTGTTAATCTCATGATTCACGCATCCCTAAGTCAAACTAGGTGAAACCAAAGTGACAGGGTTCTTCCTCTCCACGTTTCCAACAATTTCATGTTGATCAGTTCATCTAATAACCCCTAGAACCATAAGTTTCGAGCAAAACACGAGATCGCGCAACCTAGTCCGCGATCTGTCTACTTGTTTGAATCGCGACCAGTCCAGTGGTCGCGATTCAGTGACTTAAATCGCGACGATTGTGTCCTTCGCAAATTTGACATGTTTTTTATGATTTCCAGTTGACCAATCATGACTTATAGGTTTACCCTAACCCCATATGCTTCGTTTTGCATGGTATTTCAGTTTTTGGTCATTTGTGAACCGCTACGACTTAACCCGTCATGATTTTCAGTCGGAACAACTTTACCTCCAAGAAAACCATATATTTCTATATAAACCATGGAGATCCATGACGAATAAACTCGTCGCAATTTCTAAAGCCCACTCGAGACTTTTTCAGTCAGTCTAGGCCGTATGTCTTGCATGTTATGATTACTAGAAAGTATTGTTCAGTCTGTCAAGTGGCCTAAAAGTTATCAATCCATGTAAAAGCTATAATAACATGAAATTCTATTCTAATTGTTCCTAATGAATTTCTTGATTCGATCTATCATGCGATTCTATATTCTACTTTATGATCTAGCTTGATATTAACTGGAATTATGTCATATTAAAATACTGAAACACATGTTGCTTAATTAATTACATGTTCTATACTAGGTCATCGTGTTACTTACTTTCCGTTGTGTTAAATCGGTGGATTGTGATTTTGAGACATTCTACACTACACACTTGCACATATAGGCAGTCCTTTCTTGGGGAATTGGAAACTCTCCGTCAGTCATTCCGTATCGACAGACTAGTGACCTTTTCTCTAAGACCTCCGTAAATATTCGTACTATGTGGATTCCTCATAGAGACTGAGTTGGTTGTACCATTGAAGTTCCCTGGAGATAGGTGCACTTCCTCTCTCGTCTAGTTCTCGTCAGTGTGGATTTATAATCATGGACTCAAGCCATTAATGAAAGGATTTAACTAAAAGTGTAAATTGTGCCGTTATGCTGCCAAATTCAATCTTGGCCATTGCTATCATGTCACATAACTTGTTATGCTTGAAATCATTATTGACATGACACTTTATATGACATCGAACCATTGTTATTGAATTCATAGTCATTACCCTTCTCCACAAACTTGTTCGTGTTACATGCTATTGAACTCACTCTTGACATGATAGTCTCGGAGTACTAGTGAACATTGTCCCTTGACATGATCTTACTAATGTTCTCGAACATCCTGACATGACATTCTTGAACTCTTGAAAGTACCCTCTTCGGATCCTTTGAGCTATTGTGGTTCCTACTATCTTGAACTATTCTGTACTGTCTAGCACTATAGCGTGTCTTGCAACTCCATTGGACTTAATGCATACTGCTGAGGGCAGGGAGAGTGTCCGAGGGGCTCCAATCTAGTCCAGGGGGCAGAGAGCCACCTGAAAATACCTACAGGGCTAATGACGGTGTCTGCATTTGCACCAGTTCTGACTGTTTGATTGAGGTAGACCTCTGACTGTTAAACTGTTACTATTAGTTTGTTAGTTCAGACGTACTGCATTCTTACTGTACTACCACTAACTATTACTGAATTGCTACTGTCTGTTATTGAACGGCTACTGTCGTACTCTCCTATTGCACTACTATTGTTCATTACGTTACCTGTTATTGCTGGAATGAAGTAAAGTACTTGCTCGTCTCGTGAAAAACACCTTATACCTTAAAAGTCTAAATTCTAATGTCTCGAACATTCTTGTCTGCATGATAACTGATAGCACTTTGTCATCGATTTTGTCGTGTTTATCATTTAGCTTGATTACTCATGCTTGTCTAGTTCTTAAAGCATTAATCACTTATATTATTGCCCCCACATTGAGATATAAATCCTACTGGGCTAGTTTGCTCATACCTGCCTTCTAACATTCCAGGTAGTGAAGATAAGGAGTACATTTGATGATGGGACTGGTGCGCCGAGCATGACATACCCCATAGAGAGTGATTATTTAGTTAGTTAGTGTGAGATTGGTCATCATTTGTAATCTTGTCTTTCTTTGAGAGATAGATGAGACTAGAGAGTTGTTCTCTTTGACATTAGAGATTGTAATAATCGTTTATGATGAATAAAAGAGTTTGATTATTAAATTATGGGCCCTATTGATATTAGTCATTTGTCCATGGCTCTAAATGCTTGCTTGTTCGTCGCGCTCCGATAATTCCGCTGCTAAAAAATCGGGGTCGTGATAGATCGGATCCCTATTTCTCATTTTGGACACCCTGCTTGCGTGTTCTAACCCTTTTCATTTGGGCTTTTTTAAGATTAGTGGTTTGAGCGTCGAACCGAAACCGGGATTCCGATTAGGATTCTGTCAGTTCCCACACGTCACTCTCACCTACCCGGTCGTGTCGGAGCCAACAGCTCACCGATCAAATCCCAATTTCAAATTTTGGACACCCGACTTGCGTGTTTTAACTCTTTTCATTTGCATATTTTTAAGATTAGTGGTTTGAGCACCGAACCCAAACTGGGAATCTGATTAGGATTCGTCAGATACCACACGCCACTCTCACCCACCGGTCATGCCACAGTGAACGACACGCCGATCGGATCCTTATTTCACATTTTGGACCCCCGCCTTGGTGTTCTTTTCATTTGGGTTTTTTTAAGAGTAATGGTTTGAGCGCCGAACCAAAACCGGGAATCTGATTAGGATTCCGTCAATGCCCACAAGTCACCCTCACCCATGTTCCTGTCAGAGTGAACAACACATCGATCGGATCCCTTTTTCAAAATTTGTACCCCCGCCTTGCCTGTTCTAACCCATTTCGTTTGGGGTTTCTTAAGATTAGGGTTTGAGCATCGAACCTAAACGGGAATCCGATTAGGATTCATGTCAATCCCATACGTCACTCTCACCCACCCAGTTGTATCGGAGTGAATGACACGTCAATTGGATACCTATTTCACACTTGGACTCTGGCTTACGTGTTCTAAACTTTTCATTTGAGTTTTTTTTAAGATTAGTGGTTTGAGCTCCGAACCCAAACTAGGAATCCGATTAGGATTCTGTCAGTTCCCATACGTTACTCTCCCCCACTCCCACTCAGTCGTGTGGAGCAAACGGAAACCGATCGGATCCCTATTTCAGATTTTGGACCCCTGACTTTCATGTTCTAACCCTTTTCATTTGAGTTTTTTATGATTAGTGGTTTGAATGCTAAACCTAAACAAGGAATCCGATTAGGATTCCATCAGTTCCCACACATCACTCTCACCCACCTAGTTGTGTTAGAGTTCACGGCACATCGATCGGATCCCTATTTCAGATTTTGGACCCCCAGCTTGCATGTTCTAACCCTTTTCATTGTTTTTTTTTTAAGATTAGTGGTTTGAGCACCGAACCCAACCGGGACCGATTAGGAATCCGTCAGTTCCCATACGTCACTCTCACCCACCCGGTCTTGTCGGAGTGAACGACACACCGATTAGATCCCTATTTCAGATTTTGAACCCCTGCTTGCGTGTTCTAATCCTTTTCATTTGCGTTTTTTTAGGATTAGTTGCTTGAGAGCGCCGAACCCAAACCGGAATTCCGATTAAGATTCCGTCAGTTCCCACACCTCACTCTCACCCACCCGGTCTGTCGGAGCCAGTGACACGTCGATCGGTTCCCTATTTTAGATTTTGGACCCCCGACTTGCATGTTCTAACCATTTTCATTTGGGTTTTTTTTAAGATTAGTGGTTTGAAACGTGACTAATTATCCAAATTTAGAAACTAAGTCGGAAAAACCGTTAACACGGAAAAATAACACGCCCATAAATTAAATGAACATGTCGGAGAGACTTCCAACATCATGAAATGATTACCCATTATAGGAATTGGACCAATGGACCTCTCATAGCCCATGAATAAAATCAAGTAAGAAAAATATAATAAAATCCGTAACTCTATTATTCTCTAATTAAAAAAGGAAATCCCACAAGGTAAATTCCAATAATAATGGTTTGTGTTAAATGGACCCTCTTTAATTTATTGGGCCAAAATAGGGATTTTAAAAGAAGAGTAATAGGAAAACACCCTAAATTCGTAACTAAATTATACCAAAATAGAAAAGGGGTATTTACTGCATTAAATAGGAAGTTTGAGTTAGAATTGGATTCCTAAACCTACCCTAATAGGTTGGCCACGAATTTAACTCCCATCCTAACCCAAATAGAAGTGGAAAGCTTGGAAGGAGGTTAGGAAAGAGGAAATTCAGAAATAAATAGGAGTTATAGTCCAAATAGGAATAGAAAGAGGAGAAGCTTAAATACCCTCCTAAAACCCTCATGGCTGGCCCTAGCTCGTGCAAAGGGATGCTGGACCAGGAGGAAGGCCAAGGAGGAGAATTTCCTGGGGAGAAGAACTTTCAAGCTCTCACCCCGTTCTTCAAGTTAGGCATTCTCAGAAGAGGAAATCGAGTCAAGGTAGGCATTCTCAGAAGATAATCCTAATATTTTGTCTGTACGTTTTTCCATGCATCAGGAACAAAACCTCAAGTTTCATAATTTTCCATCAAGCCAAATATTTCTTATTGAATTTTGAAGTCCTGCAACTCTCTTGACCCCGAACCTTCATGTTTAATTCATATCTTCTTGAATACTCCATCCCATGCTCTCAAATTTTTATTGAAGAAACTGATACATGTTAGGCATCTTTTGCCCCTAAAAGCCCTAATTTTTATCCACCCTACTTTGTGAATTAATTCTCTCATCTCAATTGCTCACTGTGTCATGTACTCCCTATTTGATTTGAATGAAGCATGTCGAAACTCTATCTATTTTCAAATTCCTATTTACTGTAGGTACTCATGTATGTCTAGATCGATTTGCAACTTGTTTCATGATTTTTCATCTACTATATAATTAGTTATGAATTTTTGAAACAACTAGTGTCAAAACATGTTAAGTTGGCCCGCAACCCAAGGCTCTGTCCTTTTCCCACTTGAACTCAGGTTCAGAACCTGGGAACGCGACGGCACGATAGGTCGCGTTCTCAGGGCCATCGCGACACAGGTACCTGTCGCGATCTGATCGTGACAGGGAACACTGTCGCGTTCTGGCCGCCTGACCGAACGACCCGTCGCGATCCTCATAAGAATCTGTCGCGATCTACTTATCTGGTCAGACCTGCCCGTCGCGACCCTTAGAAGGGTACGTCGGGATCTTAGCGTTTTTGCATAAAACCCACCTTTTTGCAAGATCTATTGTTATACAGTTTCCTCATGTCTTATTACTGTCATGTACACAGAAAAATGTTTGTAATTATTGATTATTTTAATTAACTCAAGTTAATCACATGATCTATCTTGCTCTGATTTTCTCTTACACTTGCACTCACTTTGAACCATCCTATATGGCTTAACTTGGCATAAAAATTGTCAATTGTACATCTAGAGATTTATTTCAATTATATATTTATTGCGCTAAATTGGTAGTTGTATCATATCATATGAATTGGGGACCAAATTCTTTTAAGTGGGGAGGATGTAGTAACCCGGAAAATTTATACTAAAATTTGAAATAATAATTTCTTTAAATCGAAATAATAGAACCATACATACCATTATCGTATGTGAAAGAATACATCGGAAAATTCCGTAAAAATTATAAATCACCCCAAATATTATCCCTAAGTGTCCACGAAGAATTCGTGTAACAAAAAATCCGATTGGCCAGACGTACTTCACAACGTGACTAATTATCCAAATTTGAAAACTAAGTCGGAAAACCGTTAACACGAAAAAATACATGCCCATAAATTAAATGAACATGTCGGAGAGACTTTCACATCATGAAATGATTACCAATTATTGGAATTTTACCAATGGACCTCTCATAGCCCATGAATAAAATCAAGTAAAAAAATATAATAAAATCCGTAACTCTATTATTCCCTAATTAAAAAAAGAAATCCCACAAGATAAATTCCAATAAATAATGGGTTGTGTTAAATGGACCCTCTAGAATTTATTGGGCTAAAATAGGGATTTTTAAAAGAAGAGTAATAGGAAAATACCCTAAATTCGTAACTAAATTATTACCTAAATAGAAAAGGGGAATTTACTGCATTAAATAGGAAGTTTAGTAAGATTGGATTCCTAAACCTACCTTAATAGGTTGGCTACAAATTTAACTCCCATCCTAACCCAAATAGGAAGTGGAAAGCTTGGAAGGAGGTTAGGAAAGAGGAAATTCAGAATTAAATAGGAGTTATAGTCCAAATAGGAAATAGAAAGAGGAGAAGCTTAAATACCCACCTAAAACCCTCATGCTGGCCTAGCTCGTGCCAAGGGATTTCTGGACCAGGAGGAGAGGCCAGGGAGGAGATTTCGTGGGGAGAAGACCTTTCAATCTCTCAACCCCGTTCTTCAGGTTCTAGTCGTAGAAGAGGAAATCGAGTCAAAGTAGCATTCTCACAAGCTAAAATCCTAATATTTCGTCTATAGATTGTTCCATGCATCAGGAACAAAACTCTCAAGTTTCATATTTTCCATCGAGCCAATATTTTCATATTGAATTTAAAGTCCTACAACTCTCTTGACCCCGAACCTTCATGTTTAATTCATATCTTCTTGAATACTAGATCCCATGCTCTCAATTTTTATTGGAGATACTGATACATGTTAGGCATCTTTTGCCCCTAAAAGCCCTAATTTTTATCCACCCTACTTCGTGAATTAATTCTCTCATCTCAACTGCTCACTGTGTCATGTACTCCCTATTTGATTTGAATAAAGCATTCGAAACTCTATCTATTTCATTTCAATTCCTATTTACTGTAGGTACTCATGTATGTCTAGATCGATTTACAACTTGTTTCATGATTTTTCATTGACTATACAATTAGTTATGAATTTTTGAAGCAACCAGTGTCAAAACATGTTAAGTTGGCCCGCAACCCGAGGCTCTGTCCTTTTTCCGCTCGAACTCAAGTCAGAACCTGGGAACGCGATAGCCCGATAGGTCGCATTCTCAGGGCCGTCGCGACACAGGTACCTGTCGCGATCTGATCGCGACAGGGAACACTATCGCGTTCTGGCCGCCTGACCGAACGACCCGTCGCGATCCTCATAAGAACCTGTCGCGATCTGCCTGTCTGGTCAAACCTACCTGTCGCGACCCTTACAAGCCCCCGTCGCGTTCACACCTGATCCCGTTGCGACCCTTAGAAGGGTGCGTCGCGATTCTCAGCTTTTTGCATAAAACCCACCTTTTTGCAAGATCTATTGTTATACAGTTTCCTCATGTCTTATTACTGTCATGTACACAAAAAAATGAAGTTGTAATTATTGAATATATTTTAATTAACTCAAGTTAATCACATGATCTATCTTGCCCATGACTTTCTCTTACACTTGCACTCACTTTGAACCATCCTATATGGCTTAACTTGGCATAAAAATTGTCACTTGTGCATCTAGCGATTTATTTAAATTATATATATTAATTGCCCTATTTTTAAAAGAACTTGTCTATTTACTCGCGATGTTTTGGGAATATCGTTATCGCGCTCCACTGTCCTAGAATTCCTCTAGAACGTCGAGCACTTGTTTTTATATACACACTCTCTTTGTCTTGGACGAACTCTCCGTCGGATACTCCTTCTGCCAGACTAGTGAGTCTTTGTTCAAGGCCTCCGTAAGTCTCCTCTGTCCATGGATTCCCACATGGTCGACGAGCTGGTTGTACCCTAACGCATATGATACACTCTAGGGATCAGCAAGATTCGTACAGCCTTAGATTGATCTCTCTCTTATCTTGAATCATGCCAGACCTCTGGACCTGTGCATAACAAGGCCAGCAGAAGGGTTGTGTTCCACCTGACTGCCAACACCGTACGCGCGTGTTGGTAACTGTTACTATCGCTCGTTACTCGACGTTTCATGTGCAATGACCATAAGATCTCATCTATACTCTACTCGCTCGTCTATTCATGTTCACTCTACTATCTCGTCTCTCTCGTTTATTCATCTAGTACTCTCTTGGTACCCTTGAGATATTGTGGCTTCTACTGTTTTGTACTGTTCATGACTGTCTAGCGCTAAAATGGGTCATGTGACTCTACTGACTTGAATGCATACTGTTCAGGGCACGGAGAGTGTCCGAGGGGCTCCAATCTAGTCCTAGGGGTAGAGAGCCACCGGAAAATACCTGCAGGGGCTATAGACGGTGTTCTCCATTGCACCGATTCTGACTGACTGTTCTGAATTAGCTAGACATCTGACAGTTACACTGTTACTGTTATCTGAGGAGTTCAGATGTACTGTGCTATCACTGACTGTTACTGAACTGTTATTGATCAACTACTGTCGTACTCTCTACTTGCTCTACTTGATACTCCTCTCTCTAGTTATTGCGTGCTATCGCGACTTGATCGCATTAAAAGTGCTATATCTCTCGTGTCTATTGACGACAAACGTGCTATATTCTATCTCGGCTATCTATGGATAACCAAAGTGCCATTACTATCTCGATTGATGAAAGTTAATCAAAAGTGCCATTACTATTTCGTTGACGAAAGTTAATCAAAAGTGCTATACTATTTCGATTGATGAGAATCAATGAAAGTGCAAATTACTATTTAGATGACCATTTACTATCTCTCTTTTGCTATACATGTCGCTTGCTATTCTGGCAACGTCGTTACTTGCTATTTGGTATCATTTCTGTCGTGACTTGACTTTAATCATCGTGCTATACTTGATTCATCTACTATTTGAACCATGTTACTTGTGCTATTACTTTCTCGACTTTACATGACTCGCTCTATCATTAGTTACTCTATCATTTAATGCGTTAATTACTTAAAGCCTGCTTGACTATTGAGATTTAAGTCCTAATGGGCGTTTCGCTCACCCTTCGTTATTTGTCATTGTGTCTCAGGTAAGTCGAACAATGACGTTACGCACACCAATGGGACGGACCAGAGTGATGAGTGACCCAAGTCAGTTGATGAAGTCACCCTAGCACAAGGAGTCTAATAGTTATTGCTTTAGATCTCTTTTTCATGTAATGATGTCATTGGGCCCTATGTATTGGCTCTGATTAGTGGTTGTAAGGTCTTAGTGATTTTATAATGAAATCAAGGGTTTATTTCAATTATTTTTCATTAGATGCTCTGATGTTTGCGAAAGTATGCGCAATTGTCGTTCCATACTCTTGTTCGCGTCTCCCTCCGATTTATTCCGCTGCTAAATTGGAGGGGCGTGACAGCCGAAGTCAAATTGGGAATCCAATTAGGATTCCGTCGGTTCCCACACATCACTCTCACCCACCCGTCATGTCAGATTGAATGACAGCCAATCGGATCCTATTTTAGAGTTTGGACCCCGACTTGCGGGTTCTAACCCTTTTCATTTGGGTTATTTTAAGATTAGTGGTTGTGCGCTGAACCCAAACGGAATCTGACTAGGATTCCGTCAGTTTCCACACCACTCTCACCCACCTGGTCGTGTCGGAGCGAACGACACGCCGATGGATCCCTATTTTACATTTGAACTCCCGACTTGCGTGTTCTATCCTTTGCATTTGAGTTTTTTTGAGATTATTGGTTTACTTTTTCTAACAATTTAGGTTAGTGGTTTGATTTCATTCAAACTATATGAATTAAAAGTAATAATGACCTGAGGGGCTTTCTTTGAGGTGGTTGCTCCTTGGATGGTAGTCACCAACTGCTCGACCATGGCGCCAAGGTGCAGCGGCAGCTACATCGATAGCTGTTCCCAGATGAAGGTTCTGATGTCGTTTCCACCACTGTTGGGCATCGCAGCAGATGAACTTGCGTCGGGCAGAGGAGTGACTGAACTCGCATATAAGGACAACACTGGAGTAGTATCCGGGCTATCCCCAAAGCTGTACACCTAGCCCTTCCTCGCCCTCCCATTGCCCT
>JACBKR010003429.1:0-29403 GCA_014218235.1 Colocasia esculenta
ATTAGGAACAATTAATGAGTATGTGTGCAAAGTGGCATGATGTTCTAAGCCACATTGTAGCTTTCATGTGTAGGTTTTAGTCTTTGAACCTGTGAAATCAGCAACCTAAAGCATGTGAAAAAGTTATGTAGTACTTAAGAACATGTGGAATCCATGCTAACTATGTTCCCCGTTCATATTGTAAATTGTCCATGTGGATAACTCTCATGTTTGGTTCTTTATAAGGTTAAGTTCATAAGTGAATGGATTAGAGACCATGTGATAGGTGAATGTTATATTTTGAAATCTGAAAGCATGTGTTATGTGTAAAATTGTAGAACCTTCATGATAGGTTGAAACTTAAATGGACTAGCATGCTATGTGTTGCTAATTGTATGTGCTTGTAGAAACCACTAGGACTTGTACGTGTATATCATGTATAGTGTTACTTGCTGAGTCTCTGGACTCACTCCTTGCTTCGGCGTACAGGTGTAGTTGGTGACACGACACCGTTGGAGGAGACGGTGGAGACGGACTCCGAGCGCGGAGACTAGTTACTTGGAGCTTCCTTGTGATTGTGTAATTCGTCGTATGTACTGAACATTGTATTAGAACTATCATGAAAAGAATGTAATATGTGGACATTTGTATTTCTATTTCAGCAATTTAAATCATGTAAATTTTAGTTCCTTTTTGCAAATTGTAAACTGCATGTATGTTTAATGTGGATGATGAATGAATGGAGATAGTTCTCTTTTACTTCCGCTACTCTGTTATATATATTCGCGTGTATCTCAACTGTTTGTATCGTTGGGTAAATGTCCCACTGTGAGGACTCTCGCTATATCGACGTGGGTCGGTATGACCGTACCGTATAATGAGGGCCGTCACAGTACTATACAAGCTATCCATCATCTACGAACAAAGAACGAAATGATTGGTGGACATTTGCAGAGTTAGGTCAAGACTATTATCTGATTATGAATAGACATGACTGATCAGACACCTGAAGAGTCAACGCTGAATTCTTTCAAGAACACTTGGTTGAAGATGTAGATTGACAGCTCATAATGGAGAATGAATCTGAAGTGCCATTTACTAGTCTAAAGGAAATGTGGTTGAAGAAGTCGATCCACATGAGATAATAGGGAAGTGGAAGGCGAACATATATGAATGTGAAGGTTTTGATGAGGAGAGGAATATACTGATGAATGTGAAGATGATGAGAAGATGAGGCTGAATTAGATATATCATCATCATCTGAGGAGGAAATGGATATTATTTAAATTGGTAGAATTTTTTCACATCTATTCAGTATATTTAAGTTGCCCACTTTCAATATAAGCAATTGACTAATGAACATTAAATTTTTATGTTCCCTATGAAGATATGGTGCGTGGGCACGATCAGGCTCCAGTTCTGGGAGGAGGAGCAGCTGTGGGAGGGGTTTGTTTGCGGCATCAGGTATGTATATTTTTCTTTGGTATTTTTCTTTCTGCATGATTTATACATATTATTATGCCATTTAAATTGTTACAACTTCTGGTCCTTTTTCTGTGCCTCCTCCTCTAGTAGCAGGTATGTATATTTAAAGTTGTACCTTCATTATGCATTTATTCTTATATGCCATTAAATTCTTACAGGTTCAGGTGAGTTTGCACCTCCTCCTCTTAGAGTACTAGATATGTATATTTAAATTTGTAATATTTTTATAGTCATTATTTATATTCTTGTAATTGTATATTTAAAGTTGTATTTTTCTTTGTGCATTATTTATACCTATATTTATGCCATTTAAATTGTTACAGCTTTTGGTCCTTCCTCTATGCTCCTCCTCTAGCAGTAGGTATGTATATTTAAAGTTGTACTTTCATTGTGCATTGATTCTTATGCCATTAAATTCTTACAGGTTCAGTGAGTTTACACCTCCTCCTCCTAGAGTACCAGGTATGCATATTTAAATTTGTAAATTTTATATGCTCATTATTTATATTCTTATACATTGTATATTTTTCTTTGGTATTTTTCTTTGTGCATTATTTATACATATTATTTATGCCATTTAAAATGTTACAGCTTCTAGTCCTTCCTCTGTGCCTCCTCGTCTAGCAGTAGGTATGTATATTTAAGTTGTACTTTCATTGTGCATTGATTCTTATGCCATTAAAATGTTACAGGCTCGGGTCAGTGTACACCTTCTCCTCCTACAGTAGTAGGTATGCATATTTATATTTGTAAGTATTTGTATAGTGATTATTTATATTCTTGTACATTGCTTATGTCGTTGTGCATTTTTGTCTAGGACCGAGTGTTTCCGCACCTCCAGCATTTTTGGCAGGTGCATCTACGGTGCCAGAGGCAGAGGATGCTGTCAATCTACAGGAGGGGGGAGGCAGTTTTTATGAAAGCACTATGTGGGAGGTGTGGATAAATGGGTGCGTAATAAACTTATATGTATCTTTTATTAAGGAGGTATATTTAGTTCATAAATTCATTGTAACAAGTTACATAATTACCGGGATAAAATAGAGTCCGCCCAAGCGTCTCAATTCATCACAAGATCAATTCAGGCACACTTTCCTGGGCCTATTCATAGATTCAATGATTTCCCGATGGAGGTCCAGGAGTTGTTGTATTAGATGTTCATGGTATGTAATTTCTTATTATAATTTATTTGTTTTCTTATTCCTACATTGTTAACTAACTCTTATCTGTACAGAGCAATCATCGATTCACACGTCGTTCGGATGAGGCGCGGTCTCGATCAGTATGGACGACCACCGCCCGATCAAATTTTAAACATTTGTTGTATAATGCGAGGAAAAATGCATAAAGAGTTTGTCAAAGTGCAGACCCGACTATTTGGAGGGAGCACACACCGACATGGATGAGGAGAGACTACTGGGAAGGTCTGTGCAACATATGGGCCGTAGAGAGATGGCAACAAACCTCCACAACAATGAAAGTGAATCGGGCTGCCAGTCCAGAGGCCAACATGCATACAAGTGGGTCCGTCTCCTTTGCGATCCATCAGTCCAGATTGGTAAGTCATATGTCCGTTTGTGATATATTTTATTTATATAGGTACTCATTTATTTAATATTTTTATGTGAAATAGGAAAAGGAGCTAAAATGGCCTCTGACATTTTCGAGGTGTTTGATAAGACACATAAAAAAGGGGACGGATCAGTACATTAGCAACAGAGCCCGAGAGGTTGCAGTAAGCATTTACAGTCTATTCACTATTTATTTTTTCTTGTTACAGATTAATATTATATTTTTTATTTTATTTTTTGCAGGAGTCATATAGCCAACAGATGATAGAGAAGTACGGCGCAGAGGAGGAGCAGCCGCAGTTAGATCTTGAGGTATGTGTTGCGGCATCTGGTGCCCCAAAGAAAGGCCATGTGTATGGTTTTGGGCATAGTATGGACATGAGCAGGGTGTTATCTGGCGCCTCGAGTTCAGCCTCACAGACTAGTGCATTCACCACACCTAGTGCTCCAGGTACTCCCAGTGAGATGATGGGCTACATTCGAGATGAGATCTCTGGTTTGGAGTCTCGTCTGGCCCAGACGATGCAGATGCAGGTGTCCGACGCTATCCAGGCCCAGCTCTCCCAGGCCTTCTCCCAGGCTATCTCCCATGCCCTCTCCCAGGTCAGTATTCCTCCTCAGGCAGCACCATCGACATCAGCATGGGCCCCTCATGTGAGTAAATTGATTTTATTTTAGCTTTTCTATTTTAACAGTCAATTTTAGTTTTGTTTTTTTTAAAAGGAAGAAATTAATTAGGTATGAGATCCAAATTAGAAATACTAATCCGATCGGCCTCCGGTTTATTCTAGCACGGCTAGGGCGATGATTATGACTTATGAAAACTGACAGAGTTCAATTCGGACTCCCGTTTGAGCTCGACGCTCAAATTCACATTAAGTAAGTTAGTTTAGTTTGAAAATGAAGAACTTAGGTTTGGAGGTCTAAATTAGAAATACTAATCTGACTAGCCTTTGGTTTTTTCCAGCATGGCCACGACAATGATTGTGACTTGTGGAAAGTAACGGAGTTCAATTTGGACTCCCGGTTTGAGCTCGGCGCTCAAATTCACCTTCAAAAAGTTAGTTTAGTTTAAAAATGAAGAACTTATCTAGGTTTCGGGTTCCAAAATTAGAATACTAATCCGATTGGCCTCTGATTTTTTCTAGCACGGCCAAGGCGTTGATTGTGACTTATGGAAATTGACAGAGTTCAATTCGGACTCCCGGTTTGAGCTCGACGCTCAAATTCACATTAAGCAAGTTAGTTTAGTTTAAAAATGAAGAACTTAGCTCTGAGGGTCAAAATTAAAAATACTAATCCGATTGGCCTCTGATTTTTTCCAGCACGGCCAGGGTGATGATTGTGACTTGTGAAAACTGACGGAGTTCAATTTGGACTCACTGTTTGAGCTCGACGCTCAAATTCACATTAAGCAAGTTAGTTTAGTTTGTTTTGTTTAAAAAGGAAGAACTTAGCTATGTTTGGGGTCCAAAATTAGAAATAGAAATCCGATCAACCTCTGTTTTTTTCCAGCATGGTCAGGGCAATGAGTGTGACTTGTGAAAACTAACGGAGTTCAATTCCGACTCTCGGTTTGAGCTTGACGCTCAAATTCACATTAAGCAAGTAGTTTAGTTTAAAAATGAAGAACTTAGGTTTGGGGGTCCAAAATTAGAAATACTAACTCGATTGGCCTCTGATTTTTTCCAGCATAGCCAGGGCGATGATTGTGACTTCTCGAAATTGGCGGAGTTCAATTTGGATTCCCGGTTGAGCTCGACGGTCAAACTCACCTTAAAACAAGTTAGTTTAGTTTAAAAATGAAGAACTTAGGTTTGGGGGTCCAAAATTAGAAATACTAATCCGATTGGCCTCCGGTTGTTCCAGCACGGCCAGGGCAATGATTGTGACTTGTGAAAACTAATAGAGTTCAATTCAAACTCCAGGTTTGAGCTCGACGCTCAAATTCACATTAAGCAAGTTAGTTTAGTTTAAAAATGTAGAACTTAGGTTTGGGGGTCCAAAATTAGAAGTACTAATCTAATTGGCCTCCAATTTTTTTCCAGTATGGCCAGGGTGATGATTGTGACTTGTGGAAACTGACGGAGTTCAATTTGGACTCTCGGTTTGAGCTTGACGCTCAAATTCACCTTAAAAGAAGTTAGTTTATTTTAAAAATGAAGAACTTAGCTAGGTTTGGGGGTCCAAAATTAGAAATACTAATCTGATTGGCCTTCGATTTTTTTTAGCACGGTCAGGGTGATGATTGTGTCATGTGGAAACTGACGGAGTTCAATTCTGACTTAGTTTAGTTTAAAAATGATGAACCTAGGTTTGATGGTCCAAAATTAGAAATACTAATCCGATTGGCCTCCGATTTTTTCTAACACAGCCAGGGCGATGATTGTGACATGTGGAAACTGACAGAGTCAATTTGTACTCCGGTTTGAGCTCGACGTATTGAGCAACTACCCCTAAGAAATTTAAGAATTTCTTAAATTAGTATATACATTGATTTTGATATGACAAAACTCTTAAAATAGACTTTTCACAAAGCAAATATATTAATTACATATCACAAAAATCATATAGATATTTTATAGGTCAATACCTCCATCGCAGAAATTTTCCAAGTCCACAGACTCTCCTTATGTCCCACTGAATTCGGCTGTTGACTTCGACTGCTAACTTCGACTCCTTCAGAAACGAAGTCAAAACAACCTTGAAAATTTTCCAAGTCCACAACTTTATATGTAATTTGACTGATGACTCTGACTTCTACAGTCGAATGCCTTACAAAATCCAATACATGATTCGACTGTCATCTTCAACTTCTACAGTCGAATGCCTTACAAAATTCAATACATGATTCAACTGACATCTTCAACTACCATAGTCAAATGCCTCAGAAATTGATCTATATAGTATTCGATTGTTATAGTCGAATAGCCTTGTTTTTTCAGAAGTCGAATTACTTTGTTAATCCTTACTAGAGTCGAATCACTTCTATTCCTTCAGTCTAATTATATGTTCTTATGAATTCAACTTCACTGTTAATTCTATACTTAATACTTTTCTGATCTGTTTTAGGCTTAACACCTACTGTAAGCCTATCTCCTAATCTTTTCACATCCTTTTTTATTGGATCTATTATATCTTATTAATTCATCAGAAATATCATTATTTTATTATTTTCTCTGACAGGAGAAGTCATATTAAACTTAAAATATTCATCTAAATCCTGCGCATGTTATTTTTGAAAAATCTTCAACTAATCTTTTAGTTGTTCAAAGTCTTTTGCTCCGGATTTTCATGGATACAATAGACACAGTGCATTTATGAATTCTCAGGCGCATGGCATCTGACATGTCTCAACGACCACTAACAAGACCCATGCCTTGCCTTTCTAGCATATCTGCCTGCCTACTCCTTTTGTCTGAAATCTTGTGCATACGAGGTTTCCATACTCTTTTCTGTACTTATCTGACTTACCTACCTCAAAGGTATGGAGTTCTCCTTTCATTTTGTCTTGTCTTTGTTACAGGCATTTATTGGAGCACGTTTCTAGCATGTCTCCCTCACAGTCTACTCTGAGAGAGAAAGAGCTTATCTTCTAGCTATGAAAGATTGCACCTCTTCTGAAGTCCTTGGAAAGAAGCAAAATTGAAGGACTTCTGGATAATAAGCTCACCAAAATTCAAAGGAAACTAGAGCTCTCTCTAAACGGTCAGATTACAAACGGCCACAAACTCTAACGGCTATCTTCTAAATGGCTATATTTTGAAGTGTATAAAAGAAGCTCAAGTTTGAAAAGAAGCAAGAAGTTTTTGAAGAAGAAGCACATACAAGCTATTACTTCTTCTGTGAGCTTCATTCGAATCTCTTCAAGTCTACACAAGCCTTTCCTAGCAGCAAAGGTCTGAGAGCTTTTCCTCTTTAGAAAGCATTCTCTGAAGCTCTCCTAGAAGTCTTGTGTAGGGTGACAATTGTAATTGCTTATTTTCTTCAAGTTCACCCTTGTATTTCAGATAGGATGCGAATCTCATTTCTGATCTACTGAATCCTTCTGAAGTCTGTGTTTGCTCTCAGTTCTGTGGCAAACACACAAGTTCTTTCTTTTATTTCTCGTGTATCCTGTGCAAAAGGCTGTTTCCGCACTTTCTTCTGTAAAGGGAAGGCCTTGTTAAGGCAGTAATTGTACCCCTGTTTAGGGAAGACTTGCTTGGTAGCAAGTGGGTTTGTAATTCCTCTCAAGGGTGAGAGAAGGCCAATTTATTGGCAGATAGTGGAAATCTCAAGTGGTTGGCTTGAGGACTGGATGTAGGACTTCCATGTGGGAAGGGCCGAACTAGGATAAATTCTTGTGTATTTCTGTGTGATTGTTTTCCGCCTAGTTCACATTTGAATCACACACAACACACTAAGTACTAACATATCTATTTAGTGTTGTGCATTTCAGAAGAAAAATTTTAAAGCCAAGAAGTCCTATTCACCCCCCTCTAGGACATCTAGTTTGCCATTTTGATCCAACAAGTGGTATTAGAGCGAGTCTTCTAAAAAAAAAAAAAAATCAAAAGATTTGAGAAGAAATGGCATCCGAAGCTCACAACTATGAAGGCCAATCAGTTACAAGGCCACCATTCTTTGATGGTGAAGATTACCAATATTGGAAGATGCGAATGGAATGCTTCATCAGAGGTACTGACTTCGACTTATGGCAGGTAATAGAACAAGGTGACTATCAAATCCTTGTTGAAACTTCTTCCTCTGGTCTTTCCATTGCAGATAAAAGAAATATGTCTTTAAATTACAAGGCAAAAAATTATCTTTGCTGTGCTTTGTCTAAAAAAGAGTTTAATAGACTTTCAGCATGTAAAATAGCTAAATAAATGTAGGATAAGCTTCAAGTAACCTATGAAGATACATATAGGGTTAAACAAATAAGGATAGATATACTTGTATCCCAATATGAACAGTTCAAAATGCTCCCTAATGAAAATATAACTCAAATGTATAACATATTTTCAAATATAATTGTCGGATTAAGTGCTTTAGAAAAGTCCTAACTAATGAAGTAACAGTTAGGAAAATCCTGAGATCTCTAACTAATGTATGGACCCCTAAAGTTACAGCCATAGAGGAAGCCCATGACTTAACCCAATTGTCCATTGATAAACTAATTGGATCCCTTATGGCTCATGAAATTAATATGGTAAGATTCTCTAAAAACTCTTCAAAAAAGAAAATATCAAATGCTTTAAAGATTGCAGATTCCTCTTCATCCGAAGACTCCAAAGAAAAATCAGATGACAGTGATGATGAGGCAATGCTCTCAAGAAAGTTGCAAAGAATTTTGGCAAAGAAGAAGAAGTTTGGCTCAAAAAGGTTCTTCAAGAAAGATAAGAAGAAGGAGCCAACTTGCTATGAGTGTAATCAGCCAGGACATTACAAATCTGAATGTCCCAAGCTTAAGAAGAAGGATCAAGTAGAAAGATCAGACAAGAAGAAAGGCAAGGAAAAGAAGTTCAGAAAATTTAAGAAAAAGGCTGTGGCAACAACATGGGACAATGAAGAAGCAACCAGCTCAGAATCCTCCAGCTTAGAATCCGAAGAAGAAGAAAAGGCAAATCTAGCCCTCATGGCAGGACTAGAGCAGGTAAACTCAGAAACCTTCTTTACTTCCTGTTCTGAATCTGATTCTGATAGCCTTGAAGATGCCTTCAATGAACTCTATGAAAAATATAAAAACAATAGTAAAACAAATGAAAATAGTTAAACTAAATCTACTAACCAAGAAAAGGCTAATACCTTTCTTAAAACTGAAGTAGAAAGGTTAAACAAAGTTTAAGTGAAACTAAAAGAACTAATGAACTGCTGTGCGAAGACTTGAAAAATAAAAACAACAAGATTTGGAAATAGAATCAAATCTTAAGGAACTCAAAAATGAAGAAAAATTGCAAGAGGAAAATAATTATCTAAAAGCCACCATAGAAAAGATTTCTAACTGCAAAATCTTTATTTGTTAATATAAAAGGTTCTAGAATAGGAAAGAAGAAATATGGATTATGATACACACCTCCTCCAAATGAAGAAAATATTATTCATCCTAAAGTGTATCCAACCCCTAAATTTGTAGCAGAAAAAGAAATAAAAAATGCTAAAAAGATAAATCAGCATGTGTACAGACAAAAACAGAAATTCAACAATAATAAGAGGAATGCTCTTGATCTATGCTGCAGTCACTGTAATCAATTAGGACACATCATTAGCACATGCACCACTAGACATTTAAGATGGATTCCTAAAACTAACCATCAAGGACCCAAGAAAATTTGGGTACCAAAAGTTACAACTTAACCTTATTTGCAGGGTCGGCTGAGGGCATCCAAATGATATTTAGATAATGGATGCTCAAGGTACATGACAGGAGATATGAAGCTATTCACTGCATTTAGAGATGAAGTTGGTCAAGTAACCTATGGTGATAATGGGAAAGGAAAAGTGCTAGGATGTGGAACCATTGGTACTAAGGAAAAGAACCTAATTCAAGATGTTATGTATGTAGAAGGATTGAAGCATAATCTAATTAGCATCAGTCAGTTATGTGACAAAAGGGCATTCAGTGAATTTTAGAATGATAATGTATCATCCTAAAAGATAACAAGATAGTATTCGAAGCTCAAAGAGTAAAGAACTTGTACACCTTGCAGCTGGCAGAATTAAAAGATGGAAATTTGTGTCTTGCAACCACCAAAAGTGAAGAATCTGAGTTGTGGCATAGAAGACTAGGTCATGTAAGCACTTCAGTTATCAAAAAACAAATAAAGCATGATCTAGTTGAAGGTCTTCCCAAGATGAAAGTCAAGAATTCTGGAATTTGTTCAGCTTGTGCAAAAGGAAAACATACCAAGACCTCATTTCAGTCCAAGACAATTATTACAACTTCCAAGCCTTTGGAGTTAATTCACATTGATTATTTGGACCTACGAGGACAGTCAGTCTTAGAGGTAAAGTCTATGGCTATGTATTAGTTGATGACGATCAAGGTACATGATAATTATTAAAATTTTCGTGTTAAATATCATACATATAGTTGATTTTAGACGGTCTTTGTCCATAAATAATGTGCCATTTGACTTTAATTTTAATTTTATCATAAATAGATTTTGAACACTTTAGTTAAATCATTGGATTAGAAAATACATGTTTGCATTTAATCATTTCTTTCCGAATTACTAATTAGGTTTATATTAAAAGATTTTTAAATAATCCTTGTCGCAATAAAAACTTGTAAATATCTTTTAATAGTAGATAGATATAAATTTGTAAATAAATAAGATTTTCATTTTACCCCACCTAATCCCAATAAATAAATAAAAACTTTTAATATCCCACCACATCTTATTAAATAAATAAAATTTTTTTTTATTATTTTCTCATCTCACATATCTTGGCCACACAACATTCTTTTACTCTATTTTATTCCTAACAGGTCTTTGTCTTTAGCTGGAAGCTTCACGAAGCAGAGCTGGCATTTGGGCGATTTAGGGACTCCTGGTGTGCAGCTGGGAGCTGTGCAGAGGTACTCCTGTGCGCGGCGACTGAGGTGGAGGAACTCTGCTGGGCCGAAGCAGTAGGAGCTCGGGTGAGATGGCGGCCTGGGCTGTGGCTGTGTGTGGTCCTAGCTCTGGCATCTGGGCCGGAAGGAGATGGGCCGTACGATGTGCTGCGGAGAGGCATGGCGGTGCCCTGATCTGCTGAAGCTGCAACGGCTGAAGTGGCTATGGTTTTGATGTTGATGGCGGCTGGGCATGGCTCGATGTGGTGAGATGGGCTGAGGGCAGAGATATGCTCGACTAGGTGCAGTATGTGGACGGGCTGGCCGTACGGATGGCCATGGCGGTTGTCCCTGGTGCGATGGCAGTCTTGCGATGGGTGCTGAGATGGCCGATCTAGCATGGGTGAGTGCTGCTGCGGTTGCATGCAGCTGAGGCGCTACAGGGACCAGGAGGCTAGCATCAAAGGTGTGTGTGGTGTGCTGTTTGGATGCAGGGGGCGATGTGGTGTGAGGTGGCATGGGCTGGGCTGTGCATCCATGTCTGGGTGATGCTTGTGTGCGGCAGGGGTGTGAAAGCTGGGTGTGTGCGGGCTCGTGAGGAGGCGGTTTTGACAGAGCATGGGTCTGGCTGGAGGAAGCCCGTGCGAGGCAGACGGGCCATGCGTTTGCCTAGTAGGATGTGCGATGCTCGTGTGCAGTGATCGTGTGGAGCTGATCCAGATGTAGAGGTAGGAAGCTGGAACCCTATAAGAAGACCCCAATGCCTCATCTCCGGAGCCGAGTAGGAATTGTGTTTAGAATTTTTTTTTTTGCCATTTTCCTATATTTTTCTGTTTACAGTAGAGCTGTGGTTGGGAGGTTTTGTTCATGTTGGGGTTTTCTCTTGGTCTCTGGTTCGCCATGGGGGATTCTTCTCTGTTTCGGCCGATTAGAATTTCGTAGGATTTTTTTTTTCTTCCATTTTCTTTCTGTATTTCTTTCTTGAAGCAGTAGAGCAGATCAGCAGGGGAGGGTTGGGGTTTGAGTTTTGGAGCATTTCTAACTTTGAATTTACTGTTCTTCCAGTTCGGAGGGCTTAGCCAGTTCAAGCTTTTGAGAAATTTCTTCTATTTTTCTTCCGTAATTTCCTTTCAGCATTTGTTTAGATTGTTCAGAATTTGTGGAAGATTCTTTTAGCATTTGAAGGGTTTAGCATTTCTGATTTCGTTGCTTCCTTCTTTTACTGCTGCGAGGAGGATCCATTGGAATCTGATTTTGTCATTTCTTCTGCATTTAAGTTCCTATTTTCTCTGTGTTCCAGAGCTCATTTCAATGGCATTTTATTTCAGTTCATCTGAGTTTTCCTCTTCTGTGTGAATGCTAAGATCAATAGTTCTTTATTCTATTCTATTCTTTCTCTTCTTATGTGCAAATTGTGATAGAACTATCCAGAGGTTGGACTGTTAGAGAGACCAGAATCAGAGATTTCAATTTTGCTTTGTTTCTTTTGTTCTGTTGGTTGGGTGGAAGAGATGGAATCTTAATTGTTCTTTTCTTTAAGAGATGTATCTGGGAGAGACGATTGATCTTCTTTTTTTTTTCTTCTGTGTATTGCAAGTTGCTGTGAGAAGAACGATTGCTAGCATTTCCTTGTGTTCGTCCGGAGAGCAATTGAAATTTTCTTTTAGATTTCTGTTCTTCTATTTCTTCTGTTCTGTATGTGAGGATACGGTCCAGTGTTTGTGGAGAGTTGCGATTACTAAGTGTTCATCCTCGAGCTGTGAGGGTACATTCTCTGGTTTTCAAGTCTATTTGTTTTTCATTAAGATTGATTTGTCAAGTTGTGAGAAATTTAATTGATGTTGTTCACAAAATTACTTTTAATGCAATGTGATTTTGGTGAGAAAATGTCTTTAAGAATTGATCCAAGTCAAAGTAGTTTTAATTCAAGTTCTATTCAGCCTCTCTGTGGAAATGACCTGTTCTCACCATTGTGCTAGTTCTCTTTTCTATTATAATCTGTGAGACAGTTTAGAGAAGTGCGCATATTGACTTGTGCGAGGAACTCTGGACAACGAAATGCACAGTCAACAATGTCGCGCCGTTCATCTTGGCGCCGTTGCGGGGGAGGCATTAGAGTTTGATTTAGATCTATTTTGATTTGATTTTATTTACTTTGAGGTTTCATTTGACTTGTATTGGGCTTTCATTTCAGATTTGCACACTTGGAGATTGGGCTTGGAGATTTGAAGCCCATTGGAGGACAGCTTGCTGATTTCTTTTCCCAAATTGCATTTAATTCAGTATTATAGATAGAAGAGTGTGAGTGGAGCTTGTAGTGATGATTTCTTGTACTCTCTGTGCATGTACAGAGATTTCTCTTCAGTTGGCATGTAATAATTGAACTTTTTTTGTGGTTGTGTGGTTTGGAATTAGCTTATAGTACCACTTTATATTTTCTTACCTTCATTTCATTTAGTTCAAAAACTAAATAAAAAATTAAAAAAAATCTAAAATTTAAAAAATTTTCAAATTGCTCTTTCATGTTAGCCGTTTGTTTGTAATAAAATTTCCATCATCTCAAGATTAGAAACACATGTTTTAGGACATTCATCATTTTAATTGCATTTCATTTTTTTCTTGCATTGAAGAGAGCGGGGGAAAGGTAAGACTTCCACCACTTGTTTCATGCATTAGACTTAGCATTAGAAAACCCTTGTTTCAAACTTGATCTGTTGCATTTCATAATGTAATTGGGACTGCTTAAGGGCTTAACCCATTAGATAAAAAGATAAGGTGAGGGATTTCATCACCCTTTCCTTTGCCCAAAAATCACAAAAATTTTCACATCTTTGCATTTGCCCAAACTTTTAATAAAAATCAGTAGACTTGGCCCTGGGGTTCATAATTAGATTTGTCCTTTCTTAAATTCAAACTTCTCTTTAAGTCTGGTGTCTAGGATTAGAGGTTAAAGAGCTTACGCTTAAGCGAGTCAGAGGTTATTTAATTGGGTCCTTGCGAAAGCAAAGGGGGCCCTCTCTACTCCACTCTTACCTGGCCGGTACAAGAAGAGTTAGAATGGATTTAGGCAAGTATAAATCTGATTTTGAGAAAAATAACAAAAGTCCAAGGAACACTTAGTGTCTAGGTTAATTTGATTTGAAAGTGTTTGTTGGTTTGTGTTTGTTTAAAAATTCATCAAAAATCACTAAAAATCTTAAAAAATTCAAAAATAAAAAATAGAAGGCTTTTCATCTGTGCATGCTTGGTAGACGCTCCCAAAACTTAGATTTGGCTCAATCTATAGACGAGATTGAGAGATTCTTTCATATGGCCACCAAGAACGAATTCAAGCTGTCCAAGATTTCTACAATCCCTCCTATGAGTCATACTCTTATGATCCATACAACCCTGGTTGGAGAAATCACTCGAACTTTTCTTATGAAAATCAATATGAACAAATGTCTCAAACTTCTTTCAACCAATCCATGTACGGTCAATCCTATCTAATCAGAATCCGGGATTCGACCAATTCTTATTCCAGACATCAACAATTCAAGGAAGTCAAAACTTCGATGAATTTTCTCATATCAATTTTCAGCAACATTCATACAATCAACCACCATCTTCTCAGTCCAATTGGGAGGATAAAATGAATCAACTTCAAAACATGATGATGACTCTTTGCCAAACTATGCAAGAAACAACCAAAATCAATATCAAAATCAGAACCAAAATTTGCAACAAAATTTGGATAGGATAGAGTCTCAAATTGTTGATGTGTGTAGGAGGGAATTGGGTCAGTTACCAAGTCAAACTATAGCAAACCCAGGAACAACCCTCCCGAATTTTATCAGAACCAGCAATATCATCAGTCCAGGGGTACAGACCACTTGTTCAACCAAATATACCCCCCCACAAAACACACAACAAACTTTTGTTCAGAATATTCTGCACTACAATTTCAAAATCAATTTATACACATGACCATTCTCTGCCCAAGCTAGGGGTCCCCAAGTGGAAAATATGGAAACAATGTCTACAATAAGAAGTGGAAAAAATCTGATAAATCCTCACCCACACATGACAACTTTGCGTGAGGATAAAGAAAATGAAAAGGAACTTGAAATTGAGAAGAGGTGAAGAGAAGGTTGAAAAAGAACAATCCAAGGAAAAAGAAAGTTGTCTGGTGGTAGATTAGTGGAAGAATCTTGTGAGGAAAAAGCAGTAGACCAACCCTGTGCTCTAGGGTTTGAGGGAGAAGAAGGACAACTTAGTTCCTTATTTCAAGATAGTGATCCATCGTTTCCATTAGAATGTCCTCCTAAGGTTGAACTAAAAACACTCGCTGCTAATTCAAAAATTATCTTCTAAGAGAGAACGAGATTTGGCCATCATAATTACTAATAATCATGAGGAAGGGCAGGAAAAGAAACTAATTGAAGTTTTGAAAATTCATCGAAATTTTTTTCAAGTGCATGATAAGGTTTGGTTATTTAATTCTCAGCTTCATCTGTTTTCGGGAAAATTGAAGTCCCGACAGGATGGTCCTTACAGTGTTGTCAAAACTTGTGACAATAGTGCTGTCATTATTCTTGATCCAAAAATTAGACAATCATTCACTGTTAATGGGCAGAGGTCAAAAAATTTTTTAAAAGCCCACCTTCTTTAAAAATAGATTCTACCAAGCAAGCTGAGCCAAACGAAGCCTAATTGCGTCCGACTGAAGACGTTAAACTTAGCGCTATTGGGAGGCAAACCAAGGGTACAAATTTCATTTATCAAGTAATTTTCTGTCTTACTTTCTTTTCCTGTGAATAAGTAGGGGGGAGAGGTAGAATAAAGCATGCATTCATAGTCCTCACCCTAACCATTGTTTCAATTTCTTTCTTAGCTTGTACATATGCAAATAAAAATTTCAATTTGTTTTTGAATTAAAAAAAAAATGTCTGGCATTGTGCTACCCAGACTATGTGTCTGATCTTTAACCATTAAATTTTTGTAGTTGTCACATTCCCTTACAAAAATCCATGTTAGGTAGCCTCTAGTAAAAGATTACATGTACTAATTGTCTACCTTATGTAAGGATTTATGGCAATAGTTTTCATACACACACTACACAGCCACTTAGACTAGCTGAACCCGAATGTAGCAAATTTGTCAAGACTAGTAGGAGGAGAGGTGATGGTTTTCTCCCCTCCCCTTAGTGAATTGTGAAGGAAGTGAAGGTATGTGATCAAGGAACTTGACTGTTCATTCTTCCTTAAAAAAAGAAAAGAAAAGCAAAAGCAAAAAGCAAAAGCAAAAGAAAAATAATCCATGAAAAATGCCCCGGATCTGAGTAAAGTTGGACTCGCTACTCTTGAAAAGTGATGGGTTGTGCAGCATTATGGATGAAAAAGAAAAAAATTCTAAGTGCACAAAGTACAAATAAAGGGACAAAAGTCCTTAAACTCAAAGAAATAATCCTCAAGGAAGATGAGCAGAATGGAACTAAGAGAAACAACCCGATCTGACTGAGCAAAGATCTTATTCACAATTCTTTTCTTTTCTCTCGAATCAATCTAATCTCAATTACTAGCTAAGGCAGAGGAGCTCCAGTAGGGCTGATGTGAACTCTTAAGTGAGCTACCATTTGTGCACTATTTTCTTGCCATAAGCCCCTACAATTAGGAAAGACATGTCATTACATTAATCTTTACATGATGGTTATTTAAACATGAGACATGTATCTTCTAGTCCTAAGTTTGGAGTAATTTTATTGCTAAGGGACTAGTAATGTCAAGTAGGGGGGGGGGTGATAATTATTAAAATTTTCGTGTTAAATATCATACATATAGTTGATTTAGACAGTCTTTGTCCAAAATAATGTGCCATTTGACTTTAATTTTAATTTTATCCATAAATAGATTTTGAACACTTTAGTTAAATCATTGGATTAGAAAATACATGTTGCATTAATCATTCTTTCTGAATAACTAATTAGGTTTATATTAAAAGATTTTTAAATAATCCTTGTCGCAATAAAAACTTTGTAAATATCTTTTAATAGTAGATAATATAAATTTGTAAATAAATAAGATTTTCATTTTACCCCACCTAATCCCAATAAATAAATAAAAAATTTTAATATCCACACATCTTATTAATAAATAAATAAATTTTTTATTATTTTTCTCATCTCACATATCTTGGCCACGCAACATTCTTTTACTCTATTTTATTCCTAACAGGTCTTTGTCTTTAGCTGGAAGCTTCACGAAGCGGAGCTGGCATTTGGGCGATTTGGGGACTCCTGGTGTGCGGCTGGGAGCTTTGCAGAGGTACTCCTGTGCGCGGCGACTGAGGTGGAGGAACTCTGCTGGGTCGAAGCAGCAGGAGCGGGGGTGAGATGGCGGCCTGGGCTGTGGCTGTGTGTGGTCCTGGCGCTGGCATCTGGGCCGGAAGGAGATGGGCCGTACGATGGCTGCTGGAGAGGCACGGCGGTGCCCTGATCTGCTAAAGCTGCAACAGCTGAAGTGGCTGTGGTTTTGATGCTGATGGCGGTTGGGCATGGCTCGATGTGGTGAGATGGGCTGAGGGCAGAGATATGCTCGACTGGGTGCGGTATGTGGACGGGCTGGCCGTACGGATGGCCATGGCGGTTGTCCCTGGTGCGATGGCAGTCTTGCGATGGGTGCTGAGATGACCGATCTGGCATGGGTGAGTGCTGTGCGGTTGCATGCAGCTGAGGCGCTACAGGGACCAGGAGGCTGGCATCAAAGGTGTGTGTGTGTGTGCTGTTTGGATGCAGGTGGCGATGTGTGTGTGAGGTGGCATGGGCTGGGCTGTGCATCCATGTCTGGGTGATGCTTGTGTGCGGCAGGGGTGTGAAAGCTGGGTGTGTGCGGGCTCGTGAGGAGGCGGTTTTGACAGAGCATGGGTCTGGCTGGAGGAAGCCCGTGCGAGGCAGATGGGCCATGCGTTTGGCCCAGCAGGATGTGCGATGCTCGTGTGCAGTGATCGTGTGGAGCTGATCCAGATGCAGAGGCAGGAAGCTGGAACCCTATAAGAAGACCCCAATGCCTCATCTCCGGAGCCGAGTAGGAATTGTTTTTAGAATTTTTTTCTTTGCCATTTTCCTGTTTTTTTCTGTTTACAGTAGAGCTGTGGTTGGGAGGTTTGTTCATGTTGGGGTTTTCCTCTTGGTCTCTGGTTCGCCATGGAGGATTTCTCTGGTTCGGCTGATTAGAATTCGTAGGCGTTTTTTTTTTTTCCATTTTTTTTCTTATTTCTTTCTTGAAGCAGTAGAGCAGATCAGCAGGGAGGGTTGGGGTTTGAGTTTTGGAGCATTTCTAACTTGAATTTACTGTTCTTCCAGTTCGGAGGGCTTAGCCAGTTCAAGCTTTGGGAATTTTCTTCTATTTTTCTTCCGTAATTTCCTTTCAGCATTGTTTAGATTGTTCAGAATTTGGAAGATTTCTTTTAGCATTTGAAGGGTTAGCATTTTCTGATTTCGTTGCTTCTTTTTTTTACTGCTGCGAGGAGGATCCATTGGAATCTGATTTGTCATTTCTTCTGCATTTAAGTTCCTATTTTCTCTGGTTCCAGAGCTCATTTCAATGGCATTTATTTCAGTTCATCTGAGTTTTCCTTCTTCTGTGTGAATTGCTAAGATCAATAGTTCTTTATTCTATTCTATTCTTTCTCTTCTTATGTGCAAAATTGTGATAGAACTATCCAGAGGTTGGCTGTTAGAGAGATCAGAATAAGAGATTTCATTTTGCTTTTGTTTCTTTTGTCTGTTGGTTGGGTGGAAGAGATGGAATCTTAATTGTGCTTTTCTTTAAGAGATGTTATCTTGGAGAGATCGATTGCTTCCATTTTTTTTTCTTCTGTGTATTGCAAGTTGCTGTGAGAAGGACGATTGCTAGCATTTCCTTGTGTTCGTCCGGAGAGCAATTGAAATTTTCTTTTAGATTTCTGTTTTCTATTTCTTCTGTTCTGTTATGTGAGGATACGGTCCAGTGTTTGTAGAGAGTTGCGATTACTAAGTGTTCATCCTCGAGCTGTGAGGGTACATTCTCTGGTTTTCAAGTCTATGTTTTCTCATTAAGATTAATTGTCAAGTTGTGAGAAATTAATTGATGTTGTCACAGAATTACTTTTAATGCAATGTGATTTTGGTGAGAAAATGTCTTTAAGAATTGATCCAAGTCAAAGTAGTTTTAATTCAAGTTCTATTCAGCCTCTCTGTGGAAATGACTGTTCTCACCATTGTGCTTGTTCTCTTTTTCTATTTTAAATCTGTGACATAGTTTAGAGGAAGTGCGAATATGACTTGTGCGAGGAACTCTTGGACAACGAAATGCACAGTCAACAATGTCGCGCCGTTCAGTAACACTTGGGTGTCTTTCTAGAAGCCAATTTGAAGCTTTTCAAGCATTCCTGAAGTTCAGTAAAATAGTTCAGAAAATTAGAAATTCCAGATTACAAGCGTTAGATCTGATCATGGAGGCAAATTCAAGAATGAAGAATTCATGAAGTTTTGTGAAGAAAATGGGATTGAGCATAACTTCTCAGCACTAAGAACACCTCAACAGAATGGAGTAGCAGAAAGAAAGAACAGAACACTACTGGATATGACCAGAACAATGCTGAATGAGTATAATTTGCCAAAATATTTCTGGGCAGAGGCAGTCAATACAGCCTGCTGTCATCACAGGGATTGTACCCCCCCTCGACACAAACATGGATGCTAAGACTAGTAGCATGGAAAATAGGATGTGATCGCCACCCAACAAGTCGCCTAAGAATGAAAATGAGATGATGGCTGACTTAAACTAGGAAAAGGAGAGAGAACAGGAACGAACCTGGTGTCGCGGTCACCATGGGCGCCGCGATAGACTGATGTCGCGTCAGCTTATGTCGACGCATCTCTGGTCGCGTCACCTTCGGCCGTCGCGTTCTCTGAATGCAGGAGAAATAAGATAGGGACCTTCTTCTCGTCCTCCAGCCGGCCGGAGAACCAGAGCTCCTCGTAGATCTTACCTGCTTGCCTGCCATCCAAAGAAAATCATAAAGAAACGCCCTATTAGAATTCGTCAAGCATAGTAACTATTCTAAAGATGGAAGAAAATAGGGATTCATAGTGGGAACGCACCTGGGGTGGTTTTAAACCCCTATGGGTGTAGGAAAAGTGGGTGAATAGTGGATGTGCTCTATCTAAAATAACATAACAAAATGCACGTAGAAATGGGAGAAGGGAGGAAAGAAGAAATGAGCCCCATTGGGGCGACTCCCTGGCGTGGGTATAGCTCCAAGGATGTGCAAGGATTCCAGGAGATCGTCGGGGTCGCCCTCTTCACGTTCCGCGCTCCATTAATGGTGAAAAGAGTAGCTTCGTAGAGTAATGTGGAGGAAAAATGGCAAAATGAGAGGCTGTGGTGCTAAGTATGGATGAGAGGAAATTTCGGCAGCCCTCGGGGTGGTAATGAGGCTTCTCATCCTTGAGGGGGGCCCTTGCTTATATAGAGGTTGGAGTGAAATAATTGATATTATCTCTTCAAAATGGATCAGAAATTAAAATGGGAGATAAAAGCCTATCAAAATCGGATGGAGAGTCCTTAGGGATCCTCACAAGAGTCCCTAGGGCCGAAATCTCGCCCAAGGGGCAGAGATAATCCCTAGGATTAAGGTAAATCATAGGAGGATAAATAGGGGGCAGTTATGAGGCCAGAGGATTCGGTCATTGTCACGACATATCGTAGGGCTGCGACTCAGAAACGCGACAGTGCGGGTGGACGCGACAGCATTACCCACGTGCATGGATAATGCATGGGCTGTTACGGCTGCCCGAACTGTCGCGACTAGAGACGCGGTTGCCACGAGGCATCGCGACAATAAATCCAGATTATTTGAGAATTATCAGCCAACTACATGATAGATAAGAGTTATTATGCCCCAAGGACTCTCTCAAGTGATAAATTGTGGGATTTCAAGGCATTTTAATGGCTTAAAGGGCTCAAACAAGGCAAATGATGGGCTCAAGGTGAGTAACCAATTAGGGGCCCACTAAGATAACAAGAAAAGTGGTCCAACCCATTAGTCAAAACCGGGTGTCTACAGATTGCCCCTCCTTGGCTTCCTCTTCGCAGGGGAGCGAAGCGAAAGTGGAGATGTCACGAAGTGACGGCGGAACGGAGATGATGCAGAGTGGACTGAAAAGTGGAGGCCAAGGTAAAGAGACACCCGATCTTAACTAACAGGCAATTGGAATCTTCGTGAAAGCCTCGAGTTGGTTGTTCGGGTAGAATGCAAAGAAGTGCACAAGTCTGGACGAGAGGAGAAAAGAAAAGGACGATCAACCCCTCGATTGAGAGGTACCCTAGCCGATTGGCCTGCAGGTTTCGTTTTGGAAGGACATGTGCGTGCCAGGTAGGTAACTCATGACTCTGTCCTGGGAGCGGTTCGCAACCAAAACGGATCAAAGGAGTAGGATGAATAATTGGATAAGGAATCCAGACAGGGAAATTCTTGTCAATCTGACGGGAACAACTCACTCGGAGGCAAACCTTCCGATTCAGAGTGGAATTGGATTTCTTGTTTGGAATTTGAAGGATGATTGGGCACTCAATAAGAGCTCATCAATGGTCCAGAATGAGTCAGGAAAGCTCAAAGTCCTACATGATGCATGCTGGGCTAAAGTAAAAGAAATCATCAAAGCGAATGCAAAGAAAAGGAGAAAATAGAAAATATCAAGGATAATATTGCTAAGTCAAATAAGAACGGGTCAAGAGATTACCCACAACCGCAGTGCAGGCCTGAATCTATCGTCCCCGTGCTTAACCAACTCAACGGCCTATCCAACGATTAACAATGTGTACCTAGATTATCATTGTTTTTGGTAAAGGGGAACTCAAATCCCAGAACACATTGAGAACCAGCCGGTCCTTGAAAAGATATAATAGATAGAATACCATATAGTAATGCGAGGAATAGGGACATAAATACAATACCTGACTTACCTGTGACGAAATCTCTTGATTTTTCTGAATTTCTGATTGATTGATTTTTTTTTTGAATTTTTGATAGAAACAAACACAATGAAATAACAAAAAACAAGATCAAACAACATATATACACAGCTCAGAGATGAAAACAACCCTTGGGGGAGAGGCGACATCCGGATGACCGCGACAATGTCGCGGCGCAGCGCCCTGTCGCGACATGGTCGCGTCAGATCGCGGCGTCGCGACTCGGACAGAGCTCAGGAAAGACCAGGAAAACCGGAGTTCACCCTTATCCTAAGACACCTAAACCAACACTAGGACTCCTAAACCTCTTCTAATCTTATCCTAACACCTAGTTTCGGGATTAGAGTGGGTTTCTAACTCTTAGGACTCCATAAATAGAGGGTTGGGGGTGTTAATCCCGCAGCTAACCCCTGGCATCCTCTGTTCTTCAAGTTCAAGTTCTCTTCTCCTCTCTTGCAACCATGAAGAGGAATTATTCAGCTTTCGCAAAAGAGAATCCCCCCTACTCCAGCGCCAAAAGCTGCTAGGGAGACGTACGCCGATCTGAAGCAACTCTCCGCTATCCCGGGGCACATCTACACGCGCCCGGAGCTCCAAGTAAGTGGCCTTTCCTTCCTGAGATTCTGAACTTTCTGCACCGTTCTGCTTTGCTCTGTTTTGCTCTTCTCTTTTCTCCTCTTTTCCCTCCGTTCTTCATGTTTCTTCTCCCATCTCAGATCCTCCTTGGCCAACGACGATTCTCAAGGATGCCATGGCTGGTACCCATGCTCGAGCTACTGCCGCCCACGTCTATTGGTCACTTGAAGGAGTGGGGGCTGTCCACTGTCTTCGTGCTAGCCAGGAACTACAACAAGTTAGTGCATGTGTGGGAGAGCGTCACAGCCATGGTGGAGTTATGGCACCCACAGACCAACTTGTTCATCTTTCCTAATTTGAAGCAACGATCCTTCTGGAAGAGTTGGAGATCATGCTTGGCCTTCACGATATCAAAGGGGTGAAGAATTGGCATTTTCCTACACCGTGGAGCAGATCAATTCATGGAGCATCTTGGCGTATATTACCCGAAGAAAATGATCTCTACTCCATGACTAGTGGTATGCACGTCCATCTTCTTCCAATTGCTCAGTGGATTACTTCCCAGTGCAAACGGAAGACCAAAACTACACCGCTATCGCCAAGGCAGCCGCCATATGCATTTGCGGCGTCATACTCTTCCCGGAATCCGACGGTGCCATCTCCTTTGGCAATCTTCGCATCATTGATTCTATCTCCGAAGGTATGAAAATTGGGCAAGCCGTCTTGGGTTTTCTATATGTTGGTCTGACCTCTGCAGCACTCGGGGGTCCTTTCTATGGATCGGTCGTCGCCCTCGAGCTATGGATGGGGATGCACATTCAATTCCGGACGGCGGAGAACCCGAACACAGAATGCAAGACAATGCTGAACCACCCGCTGGCATACGTGGGCGGACGACTTCACATGAGCACTCGGGCATGGTGCAAAACGGCTCAAGTAAAGGGAATACAAGCATGGCGCCAATACCTCCGAAGTCTGGCCGTGGCGGATTTTGACATGCGCCCTCGATTCATGCACGGCGGACAATCCACCTTCCTCAATGCGTTGGGCTTGCCTTGAGGCTGCTGGGCAACGGGGCGCTAGTTTCCTACAACCCGGACCACTACCAACTCCAATGCGGTGCGGCCCGGACGGTGGTTCCGCTTCTCTCGCACTTCCCGCCTATTCAAGAGAGGAAGGAGGCGATGCACAGGACGAGCACGACATGCGTAGCGCCGTCGTCCACTGGGAGGGATGCGCGATGAGCGTGATTCAAGCCGAGGTGGAGGAAAACGATGAAGTGGCCAAAGAATATGTTGAAGCTTTGAAGAAACTTCAACCAGTGGGAGGGAACAAATGATTTGATTTGATTTGATGTGTAAGCCAGATGGTAGTTAGGAAAAGATTTGAAAGCATTGTCTGCTTGTTAGAATGAATTAGAGCATGTAACAGACTTTATATTTGAATGAAATAGAATGAATTTCTGCAAACGCAAGGGTTCTGTTGATGACACAGCCACCCCGAGTGTCGCCTTAATGTCGCGGCTAAGCACTGCGTCGCGACTTTGTCGCGGCAGCCAAGAGGATCGCGACATGAAACGCGCCGCCGCAGCGACGCGTCATGAACCGATGGATTCAAAAACAAACGCCCCCCTTCCTTCTTCCTTTCCGGTTTTTTCAAAACCCCAAGCTTCCAAACCCGAACCTTCTCCAACCCTTTCTTGCACTTCGACCTCCTTGCTAGCTAGACAAACCCACTCCAAGACAACCCATTGCAATGGAAGGAGGAAAAGAGATCGGCGAAGGCTCATCGCGAAGGAAACGCCAAGCGGAGCGTCGGAGCTCACGACGACGAGTGGAGGAGCATCCGGTCGAGGGAGAGGTGCCCGAGGTCGGGATGGAGGAGGAGGAGGAGGAGAATGTGGCTCCAGTTGTGAATGTGGAGGAGGAGCGGAAGAGGCGGGCCAAGGCCATGAAATCGATAAGTAACTCACCTTAAAACCTTGAATGATAGTAGAATAGAGGTAGACGGAGCCCCTGGAGGGCGAATGTAGGGCGAAACGCCCAGAAAAGTAGGATCAACAAAAAGGCTCCGGCCGGTTTGGTTCTGAGAACGCGTCAGCACGACCTGCCGCGACATGGTGTTGCGGCGGGGCGGGGCGTCACGACATTGTCGCGACGTCTAGGACAGATGCGACCTTGTCGCGACCTAAGAAGGTGACGCGATAAGGTCGCGGTATCCCGCACCGTGCGACAAGGTCGTGGCTGCCATAGCTGTCGCGACTTTGCCCGAACACAAATAAAAGCCTGAATTAAATTTGAATGAATCTTGCAGGGTGAAATGAGGGCTCGAGTGTCATGGACACTGGTGCTAGCTGCTTCTAGCCTTCCCCCCCTTTTCAGCGAGAGCGGATAGAGGAGATGGGTTTGGGGGAGATCTTTAGGATCGAGAGGTGAGGGTGGATCCGGCCCTTACACAGGCCCTGCGGAGCAGGTGGGACACAGAGGCGAGTGCCTTTGCATTCCCATGGGGGCATATGATCCCCAGCTTGGAGGATGTGAGCCGGATCACAGGGCTCAGAGTCTATGGGCGGGCAGTGAGCGGCTACACCTACCCCTGTTATCACGACCTAGCCGAGCACCTCCTAGACCTCCCAGTAGAGCGCGAGGTCCTCCCTAGTGCCTAGGGTAGCATTGCAGGAGAGTCTGGGCTTGTACAAGACGGGGAAGAAAGAACAGGGGAGAGTGAGGATGAGTACTGGCGAGGCTAGCTAGGGTCAGCCGGAGGGAGCTTGCGAGCGAGCCTGGGCCGCAGGCGGACTTGGACTTGCACCACTTTCTCGTCTCTTTCTTGGTAGACTCTTGTTTGCCACGAGAGGCGACGCAGTCCACTGTCGCTTCCTGCCCTTGCTGGAGGACTTAGGTGAGGTAGGGGGGTATGCTTGGGGAGCAGCCTTTCTAGCGCACCAGTTTGACGGTTTGAGTGCCTCCGAGCGGCAGACGCCTACGAGTGGCTTCTACCTCTTCCTTCAAGTACACCTTCTCTTCTGACTCTTTTGGCTTTAAACTTCATTTTTCTTAAACTGCCAACTGATTTGTCTTTCATCTTGCAGGTTTGGGCCTATCTACACCTCCCAGCCCTGGGGAGAGGGGATCTCACACGGCCGAGCCTCGTGCCCATTGCACGCCGTTGGGACTCTCGCCGAGACACCCGCCACCTGGTCGATCAGCTGGAGCGCTTACAGGAGGCCATCGACAGCTACCCTTATCTGGATGTAAGTACCCTCAATTTTCGCTTTGCTTAAACTATCTGCTTGATTCAATTGCCTAATGACTGACTAGATTCGCTCCTTCTTTGCAGGTGGTTTGGCAGCCATATCTGGGGGAGGGTGATGAGGGACAGCCTTGGTTAGCGCCGGCCCGCCCCTACTTCGGTAGGTCGGTTGGGTTGCATGCGCTAAACCTTGTGCTACCTCTGAACCTATTCCTGACCCAGTGCTCCCTAGGCTCAGGTAGAGTGTGTGGAGTTCCCGTCCGGGACCCGCTTTCGCCGGCCGGTTCGGAGCTTTCGGGGACTTCACAACACGACAGACTGGCGGGAGCGGGCGCGTGAGCAGATCGAGAACTGGGAGCGCAAGGGCAAGGCGGTCAGAACAGACGCGGCTACTGACGATGCCTACCTCCAGGCGTACGCCTTGAAGTACGGAGGAAAGTTATACAAGAGCGCCCGACACCAGGTAAAACTGCTAAACCCTGGCTCAAAGAATTTGGATTTATAGATTAGAACTGATGATTTGGCAATTCATTGCAGGTGGATGTGACTGGTGAGATCGCATCGCTCCGAGCCTTGCTCCACTCGGCGGGGTGTAGGATCGGGAGGCAGCTCAGAGGCAGCAGCGGAGTTGTAAGTACCTTGTTCAATTTTGGCCATTGATTTATCTTGGGCAGAATTTTTGAAACTGACATGTCTTTTGCGTGCAGCGGAGTGAGCTGGAGAGAGTAAGGGGTACCGGAGCAGGCGGTGCTTCCTCCTCTCGGAGCGCGGGGGGCTCTCCATCGCTCATGGAGGCTCGACTGACAGGGGCGGTGTTGAGAGCCGAGGAGGCTCAGAGGCACTTGGAGGAGCGGGTAAGTTCATTTAGAGGCTTGAGTTGATCATTTCCAAATGATGCTGAATGATTGTTTGCTGTGCAGGAGAGAGACTTGGAGCTCGCTCATGAGCACGCCATGGAGTTGCAGAACGAGAGGGATCGGTTCCGGGGAGAGGTCCAGACTACCCGGAGCGAGAGGGACCAGCTGCGCATCCGGGCGGAGGCAGCTGAGGCACAGGTGGCGGAGATGGCGAGGGAGCTGGCGATGCTGCGAGTGCAGAGGCCGCCCGGAGACCAGGAGGAGGTCACCCGACTGCGTGCGGAGCTGTTGGCCCAGCAGACACTGGCACGGGGCCTTCAGCAGATCGTGACGGACATAGGCCGTTCACGCAGTCGGAGTCGGAGTGGCGCGAGCGTCAGCAGGGCGATCGGTGCCTCCGTCGGAGTATTTAGCAGGTTCCTCCAGTAGGCGGAGGAACGAGAGGAGGAGGAGAGGCACCATCAGGGCGAGGGTAGCGCCCATGATGGCAGAGGGGGTGGCGAGATGTTGCCACCTCCAGATAGGCGAGAGGGATCCGGGGAGAGTGGTGGTGGACAGTGAGGAGACTTGTGAGCCACCTCCCCTTTATCTATGTACACACTGTTCATATCTTAGTGCACCTTTTATTTTTATGTCAATATTTGTGATAAATGAATGGTTTGATTGACACGAGTGAGAGGCGAGTTTCAAACAAGCGAGAGAGACAGAGAGTTCTGAGTGTGACGTTGTACTTGCTTTCGAAACGCCTACTCCTGCACACACTTAGAAGAACAAGTCAGATCTGTTCTTAGGCTCAACCCCTTGCACTAAAATGATAAAATCTATCTCCGTAATTGTCAAGGGGCCGAGCCTTATTAAATAGGCGAAAAGATAATGCATGCTAAAGAAAAGCAATATGTACACACATTTTTTTATTTTTCTGAAATATATATATTTTTTTGGGTTTTGGGAATCTTTTGATTTTGATTTTTTTTTTATTTTTGAAATTTTGATTTTTTGGGGTTTTGGGGATCTTTTGATTTTTTTTTGGATTTTTTGAAATTTTGATTTTTTTTGGGTTTTGGGGGTCTTTTGATTTTTTTTTGGATTTTTTTGAAATTTTGATATTTCTTTTGATAACAACACTTCTTAATTTTGAGTGATTAACCGTGAGCCTTACCTCTATCTCACTTTGGCGAGTAAGATTTATGTGCAACACATATTCATCTCAGGTTTGCTAAGATTTCTTGCCCCTTTTGGATATTAATGCTCCAACACAGACCAAGCGAAGGGATTCTTTGGTCATTTTAGGGAGGACGAGAAGAGTATAAATATGATAAGACTTAATCTCGGGGTCGGGGTTACTGGCTTGTAAAACTTGCAACGAGTATGCCACATGTAAGATTCATCTGTTGTCTAGGGATTTTGGGGCCACAGTATTTTCTTCTTGATTGGGGCATGCGTGCGACCGGGCTCAAGGGTCCCGCGGGGAACTGTACTGCCACTCTTTAACATGCCCCTTCGTTTATCATTTTGCCACTTTATTTCTGTGCTAAATGCTTCTCTTAGAACTGCCCATCCCTTTGAGACTTCAAACACATGATTTACACTTGTTGCAGCTTTACAGGTAGCCTCCCCCTTCCTAGACCTTGTCCGAGTAGGGAGAGAATTGACCTTTGCTTCCCTGAACGAGGGCTAAGCGAGAACACCATACATGAAGGGGCAATGACCTTAGGTCGCCGTGCTAAGTATGCGATTGTGCATAAATATTATTCCTGCCAATAGGAGAGGGAGCGAGACACTTGGCAAATGGCTACCTGTCAATTGGTGTTGTCATCAAAAGACTGATTATCAGGAGTAGAATTTTTTAAGATATAATCCATTCCATGGATGAGGGAGTTCATCGCCATCGGCATTCACTAGCCTATATGCGTTCCCGGGTACACTTCTTTAACAACGTACGACCCTTCCCAATTTGCAGACAATTTGACCTTGGACCTCCAGGTTTTATGAAAATATGCTTTAAAACCATGTCTCCCTCTTGAAATTTACGCTCAATCACTTTCTTTTGAAAAGATCTTGAGAGTCTATTTTGATATGAAAGCACATGATCAGCTGCAGCTAGACGCCGTTCGTCTAAGAGCTCTAGTTGTGTAAGTAACGCCTCCCGATGTTCATCGGGATTAAGTTCTTTGTCCAACTGAATTCTTAGCAAAGGGATGAGGATCTCGTGTGACATACCGCTTCCATTCCGTACGTAAGTGAGAAAGGAGTTTGCCCCGTGGGCGTGCGGATGGAGGTGCGGTAGGCCCACAGAGCCTCAATTAGCTTTTCTGGCCAGTCAGCGAATTTATTAGACTCACAAGTTTTCTTCAGAATTTTCAAAAGTGTTTTATTTGTAGCTTCGGCCTGGCCGTTGCCCTGTGGATAATAAGGAGACGAATGATGCAAAGAAATATTGAACTTCTTACAGAGATCTTGAAGGTCTTGTGATATGAACTGGGGTCCATTGTCGGTGACGAGGCTGCCAGGTACTCCAAACCGCGCAATGATGTTCTTCATGATGAATCTGCACACAGTCGAACCTTTGATTTCTGCAAATGCTTCTGCTTCGGCCCATTTGGTGAAATACTCAGTAGCAGTGAGGATGAAGGATTTTGTTTTATCTGAGCATTAGGATCACAAGGGGCCCGATGATATCAAAGGCCCACATAGAGAAAGGCCAAGGAGAAGATAGTGGATGCAAAGAGGAAGACGGAGCATGGATTTTATCGGCATGGATTTGGCATCTGACACACCTACGAACGTAGGCGGCACAGTCCTCTTCTAGGGTTGGCCAGTAGTAGCCCTGCCTAAGGATCTTTTGGCTAACATCTGACCATTCACTGCCCTCCGCATTCACCGGAGTGGGATCCTTCCACTATTTTCCAAGCCTCTTCATCTGTCACACATCTGAGGAGCATTCCATTTAGAGCTGTCTGTAAAGAACTTCACCCACAAGGGTACTTTAATGCTGCTCTACGGATAGCTCGCCTATCTTCTGCTTCAGCTTCTTCTGGGAGGGTACCGTCTCTGCAAAATTGCTCAATCTCATGGTACCACGACCTCTTCTTCCATCAATTCTCCTAATTCAACAAGCAACAACTCCTTCGCTTCTTTCTTCTCTGCCT
>JACBKR010003430.1:0-29348 GCA_014218235.1 Colocasia esculenta
AGAAAGTCTTCAAATACAAAATCGTATTCTTAAACGCGACCGATGTAATTCTAGATTCATAAGTTCTAGCGGAATAATGGTGTAAATATAGTGATGTTAAAGTGGTTATATATAGTGCGCGCGGATCTAACTCAAAACACATGAATGACCCGGAACAGAAGTTGAAATGTTGATGCTAACATTCAATTTGGAAATTTATGTTTAAGAAAAAATAAGACTGCAATTTAATACTAGTGTGAAGATAAAGTGATCAGAAAATGATGAAAAAAAAAACAAGAGCTAATTGCTTTGGTATGAAATCTCATTGGAGTGGATATGAACATATATAAATGCTGGATGAAATATCTTTTGTGGACTTTGCCACTGTTATGTTCCAACGTGAAATTGAAGGAAAGGGTTGTCAACCCCCTAAAACCAGTTCAAATAATTAATATATGGACCTTCCTATGAACATGCCTCCTTGGAAGCAAGTACGTCAATGCTGAATGACTCTAGCTATATATATAGTTCTCAGTCTTAAGATTGCTACTTGTTAGCATTAGACGAGTTGAAGAGAAACCCATATATATATTGACATGCTTTCCTAATTCTAATTATTCTGCAATAACCATGCATCATTGAATAATTGTAGATTGGTCGAAAGATATAGCTATTGTTATTAACAAATCAAAGTTAAAGTTTAAAGATATATAATTCTCCCTTTTAAAAAGCCACTATGGTACAAGGGTATGTACCCCAAAGGTACCTTAACCTATAGGCTAACCTAAAAGTTAACCGACTTGTCATTGAAAATAAAATGGGATCGGATAGACAGCCCCTACTGCCCAAAGCCCGGTTAGTTCCTACCTCACTCTTGCCCCTCACAAAAAAGACCTTATTATACCACTATATCCTCTACACCCGAAGTACAACAATCGATTAATATTAGGTGTCTTTGCGATTAAGAAAGACATAATCTAACCCATCTTTTGGTGGGATTGGAGAGAGATAACCTATGCTACCTCACCTTAACTCTGGGTACCCCATATTAGCCTATCATCTTCTCAAATTCGGTTAAATGTTATAACCCCCGTCCCTCCCCCCTTTTTACCCTCCCTTGTCCAAATGTACATCAGTTACCAAAGCAACTAGGTTATTGATAGTGTTCTAGACTTTACACAAAATGTCGTTTTTTCTTTGGAATATATTTTTCAATTTACCATATTCCATATTCAACTACGTGTTGATATTATGATGCCTCAAGATCATTTATATGGACTCCCAGGATATCTAACCATTTATCGCATCGGTGTTCATAACGAGAAAGCTCCAAAAAAACAAGGGTAAAAATGATATCAGTAATAAAATAGATGAAACTTTATTCCAATCCACGCCTTCCTCCTTGTGTTATATAGGAGCGTGGGATTATAATTACACTAATGTCAAGACGCATAATATCCAACTAATTTTTACACCGTCAAAGGATGCATGATATAGTACTGAAAAAGACATTCACCTAGAATTAAAAATCGAATGAAAAAAATACAACTGTGCTAATTGTGAATTTAAACTTTTTTGATTTATCATATTTTTTAATGAAGAAAAATAGCATTTTCCTATCCGTCGGTAGACCATGTTACTGATTCTTTTATTGAATAAAAATGAAATTCATTAGCTACTGTTTTGAACGTACATACTATCTTGTCGCATCTGATTTTATACTTGATTCAAATAATTTAATTTTTATTATCATTTAAGTAATGAAGGGCATTGTTCGAAAAGTGCATTTTGCCTTGTATTATAAGTGGTAGTAGTCAAACGATCAGGCATCAGGTATCCTTTAAGTTTTTTTTTTTTTAATTGCGAGTTTTATTTGAATTCATGTACTTAATCACTACGTAATGGACTCAGAAATGACATAGAGAATTTAATTATTAGAGTAATTAAGATAATAATGAAATCTGAAAGCAAGAAAGGATGCATACAACTGATTATGTGAAGACTGAATCGGAAGAAAAAAAGTACCTTCCATGCAAGGGAGAAACCAAGGTAGCTTCCAAGGACACTACTCCCGACCCAACATAGGATGCAAAGGTTTGCAGCAATAAATCCAGCTCGACGTTCCAATGATATGTAGAGAAGCGCATAAATGGTAGTGACGACAAAGCCAAGATTAAAGATGAGGGGGAGACCACAGACGTGTGAAGGGAGCCTGAGGAGGGGTGGGGTGAAGTAGAGGAAGAGGAGGACAAAGAAGAAGTTTGGCCATACACAGAGTGCGTGGATGAACACGTTCACTGGGTTACCATGGTATGACTTGTAGATGGCAAAGTGCTTCTCTAGATCTAGCAAGCACCTCCCCATCGTGAGCACCTCCACCACTACTGGCAATTACTAGCTGAACACCAACACTTGATCAAGAACAATGTTATTAGTGCGATTCTCTGAGAGAAAATGGGGGGATCATCGGCATTTATATATATATATATATATATATAGGAAGAATGTTTCATCATCACCTTAAGTTTTCTCTTTCCGTCACAAGATCATTAGTTTAAGACGCTTCTCTTCGCTCTATAAACTTGGAGAAAATGAAGAGAGAAGTAGCTTTGTGGACACGCAGGGGATTAGGATGGCCTCGTTATACCTTTTGCTAGCTAGAAAAGATAGTGATGGCGCCGTAGTTGTCATGATTGATGTTGAAGTTAATTTGTTAGCAACAGGAAAGAATTCATGTTCTCAGGGTCTTTTCTTGTACCAGAAAATGTTGATCTTTCTTAAGATTTTGTTTTGTTGCACCCATATTGATAGAAGACGTCAAGCAATAATATATATATATTAATTAAATAGCACGACTGAATGATGATTTGGTGGACTGGTATAAAAAAATTGGAACTTAGGTCGAGGATCAATGCTCAACAATGCAACAGTAAAGGTGTAGGAATATATAAAACATATATAAAATTAAGTGTTAATGGTCAGTAAACTATAATATTTTCGCAAACATGTTTGAAACGAAGTCATGTAGCCATCATCTTTGAGATCAAATACATATCCGCCACCTCCAAGATTTATGTATCTTACGTCCACAGCAAGAAAAAACAAAAAACACAAGCTGTCAGTAGTACCAACAATATATATTGTCTACCATGACTGAGAATGATGTCACACAAATTAAGATGACCCTTAGATGAAGGTCACAAGGAACACAGCCACCAGCCAAGAAGCTTCCCCCCCCCCCCCCCCCCACCAATTTTTTTAGATCTAACTCATCTAATACATCTAAAGAGTGTAAATGATGTCTAATTGAGATAAAATTTTAAACATAAGTTAATTAAGAGATGATATACAAATTATAATAATTTTAATTTATTTTTTCATCTAATAAAAAGTTATCCAAACAATTATTAAGTCGATTTAATCTCAATATCTATACATCAATAATTGTTAATATTTATATTTTTAGAATCAATATATATTTTTGATAATTATGATGACTTCAAATTTATTTTTTTAGAACATAATGTCATCCTATCGAGATGCGTACAATCAAAGTCATGTTGGAATCAGGGGTGGTCGTACCACTGCATACCACAGCGGTACTGTCGACCTGTACCACCACGTACCACGGTGGTACGATCGACCCGTACCGTGTCATGCATGGCACGATCGGTTACCCCGCCATTTTTTTATTTTATTTCTCTCACCACATCCGACACATCTAAGGGGACTAAACGATATCAAATTAAGATGAAATTTAAACATATGTTAATTAAGAGATTATAAAAATTCTGATGATTATAGTTTAATTTAAATTAATTTTATTCAAGTAAAAATTACCCCAGAAATCATTAATTGGCATCTACTTCGTATACCTAAGACGACATAGATCACGGTACTAGATGATTATGTCGGGTTGAATGAATGATTAAATGTAGTTTCTTATAGTTTTCAACCTCTTAATGTGATGTTATTATGTTTTGATCATTTTTTTTTTGAAGTTTGTTCATTTTAAATATTGATCTAGCCATAAAAATAATAATAATTAAATTGGCCCCTTTCCCACCATATCTTAACCGTATGGTACTATACCGTACTATACCATACTATGGAGAATGTAACACGATCGATCTGTGCGGTACGACGAACAATAATATAACTTGCCTTAAGTCTTATCTAGATAATTGTTTGCACTATATATACCACCTTATATTCTACGTATTGTACTACTATAATGCACACTTTCAAGGAGCCTGCACTTTCCTTCTGTATTATTTACCTATGAGCTATCCATACTCATTCCTATTAATACATGGATATTGTAGCAAAAATTTAAAAGTTGTGATATTTTTTTCAAATATCAATCCGTTTTAAGTCAGAAAGCCGAAGAAATATCTTTTGACAAATCAAACACGCAGTAGTAAAATAGTTGTTAGCAAAATTTAAGTATTCTAAAATAAACATATAAAATATGGAAATAAAGAAAATTAATAACTTTCACATTTGGATACTAAAAAGGAATATTACTAACACATGTTAAGTCAATTCAACGGAAAAAGCAATCTTTACACAAGCAAGAAAATATGGTGCATTTGTGAAATATGTAATCAACATAAATATATTCTATGCAATTTGAAGATTACTTAGTTTTTCTTAAGACTACTTCGTAGGTAATTATGTGACCTACGTTGGATTCGATACCGGAGTGGAGCAGAATTTTTAGTGGGCTATGCTCAGTGGGCTATCCCCCTTCCAAAAAAAAAGAGTCTAATATTATTGGTGTTATTATGTAGACGATTTAAATTCCTTACTCACGAAGTTAAAGTGCCTATTTCAGCTGCTACATATATCTTCTCAATTTTCACTGTCCCAACTACGCTAATATTCATGAACTATTCTAAAAAACAATGGAAAAAGCTAAAAGAACGAGTAATCTGAGAAAAACACTAAGAACGTGTATATTAATTGCAAGCAATGATCAAGATTGTTCCAAGAGAAGGACTAAGGCGTGCAGCATGTTTTGAATAACTTTCCTAAGAAGATTTATGAATATATCAATAGAAGAAATATCAAGGCATGGAACAAGTTTGAAGAATTTTGTCACGTCCCAAACATGGCAGCGAAAGATAATTGTTGAGACGTGAGTAATCAACAAATAAACATCTAACTAACAATCACATATAACACAAATAAATAGATATTCATAACTTCAAACTCTTCATTCCATATTAATAATCGAAACTAGTACGTACTTGACTTCAAGTTTTAAACTATAGGACTAAGACTCAATAAAAGAAAAAGTATATATTTTTCTCACTCTTTACCACCTACTGTATCAATCTAACTCTCAAAATAAGGTAAAAGTTATTCTAAGGTTGAACCACGCTCTTCACTCAGATGTGTTCCTGTCGCTAGTTTGATTCTCCTCTTCAATATCGGTGTTACCTAAAATGTTAGGAAAGTCGGTAATATACGCACTCGTCTAGTAGAATTTACATCTCTCGATAGGTATAAGTGATTAGCATTTTAAGAACTAGGCAGACACGAGTAAAACAAGATGTTCTAACATGTATGATAAATCTAATAAAACATAATTAGTGAGAAAGTCATGGTAACAAGAGTACGAACATGTGGGCAAGAGTACTCAAGTATAAGGTTCAGCATGATATAAGAGCAAGAATGATCAAGAGAGCAATAATTTTACAAGAATGCAAGATAGTCATATCACGCAAGCAAGTAAGCATATAGCGAGCAAGAACTTTTAACATGTAACAATAATTAGTCACGAGTCATAATGCACATTAAAGATCTATGCCACCTTGGAATGCACACCAAGAACATATGTAATGTGGTTATGTGTAACGACCCACTTCCACCCAGTACGGTTACACCAACCCACATTGGATGAGAACAAGCCGTTACAGGGGAGAAAACCCCAACAATAGACAAATGGGCTGAGATATACACAAGTAGAAAGAAATAATGCAGTGGAAATTAAATAGCTTTTATTCCATCAACATTTTAATTCACATTCCACAGTCTATATAGTCCAAGAAAGAAATGACATAACATAATAACCACTAACATGTAGCCAGTTCCAATTACATAAACCAAAGTTCAAATTACAATGCATTACATACTAGGAAATAAATTACAAGTCTTCAATCCACTCCTCAAACTCCGCGTCGGATCTTGCTAATTCCTCGGCTTCTAAATCCCTTAAATGTTTAGCAAGGGTGAGTCTACACAATAGACTCAACAAGTAACTTAAAACTTCAAACCATACACTTATCATACATACTTTCGAACAATTTAACTCTATTAAACTTACTAGAATTCAACAGTTAAATTCATACATGCTCATGCTATAACATAAATGATTAAACATAGAATCATATTAAACAACTAACACATGTAAAACAATGATTTTAACATGGATACTTATAACATGGAATCACTAACATGGAAACATTCATACACTACATGCTTTCATTCCTTATTTCCACATAATACTAACACATGACTTCTATTCAATTTATAACATGATACTAACCACATATTCATCAAGCAATTTCTATCTCATGGACATAATAACATACACCTACACATAGTATTAACATGATACACAATCAAATTCATATTGACACATGTAGTAATTTCTCATGACATGCACACATGCACTTTTGCCTTGGCTTTCACATGCACTTACTTTCTCATTATCACACATTCACTTACACACGTTTCACATGGTTTTCACTTTACATATTCACGTATCATATAGTTTTCACGTTGCACATTCACGTATCACTTATCACTCCACTTGCATATACCGTGCCACGTTCACATGTCACTATACACGATATACACATGTTCATTTTTCACGTTGCCAAGACACAGCCCAAACCACCACTAGAAAGATCATGTAACACTTACACATGCACATACATGTACTAATCACCAGGCAAAGTGATTAAGTCTTGGTCACTGCAGAACCGGGGGAGCCCTCCCCACCATTACTAGTGGAACTTGTCCACCGCCAGGATTTCACAAGACCCTTGCCTCGGATATCACATAACACGATTGAGCTTCCTGTAGGGGCACTACTACAGTACAGCTCCAAGCAAGCAATCTATGGCGGCAGTGTCTTATGGGCACAATTTATTTATCTTGCCACATTAATACATCACACACACACATGCCACTTATTCTCTCACTTCCCAGGCACATGCACACAAATATATCATGGAACATAAACTTATCATATTCAGACTCTCAGACCAATCATAAACAGAAATTAGCAGAACCTCATCATGATGCTAATCACATTTTCACATATAAATGAAATCTATTCTTAAAACATGGTATAGAAACTTCAAAAATTAGTAGCAATTTGCACAGTACTAAGAATCCTATCAACTCTTAAGCACAGGTTAAATATAGCATAGGGAACATATCTGTAATTTTTCACAATTTTTGGAGAAGTAAAACTATTTTTAATAATTAACACAGGTTACATATGATTTAACAAGATAAATCATTTAAGCATGGTAGACAGTAAGTAGTCGGTCCTAATAGGTCCAAACATGAGAACAGTCATTCTAAGATTTTGGTAATTTTCTGAATCCGTAACATCATAAAACTATTTAATCAGAATTAAACATAGTCAAAATATACTTATTCTCTAAGAACAAAAATTATTATAATTAATCTCTTGCTCAGAAATTTGGCAGATCCTCATGATATGACCTACATATCATACCTGACAAACCCTCATTTTCACGGCATGCACAGACCTCCGAACAAGCGAAAATCACAGTACAAGGATTAACATGCATTTCTGTAGAACATAGTTGAACTTGACGGCAAGGTTCTTGTCGTCAGAATGAGTTAACGGCAGGATCGTTCACCGTCAACACACGAACTCGGCGGCAACAAAGTGGCCGTCTACCTCCTGTCTGCACACAGTGCAAACTGGGACATAGAAAACACAAAATCTTGGGGGTCCAAGCATGAAATGAAAATCCGTAAAAATGTGAAAACCCTAAAGGACAAGTCCATGGAGTGAACCAATAAGTCACTTGCTTTGGAAAATTTTATAATGTGACTATTTTGTCAGAGAAGCTCTCCTCAGTGAAGCCAAGAAGACGCCCAAAATCCACCCAGATTCGGTCCTTCTGTTGATGTAGGCCGCACACCGGAGTCGGGGATGATTCCTCTATCCAAGGTGCAGCTCCCAGTCAAAGAAGATCGCCGATAGGAACTCCCAATCGCCAGATCAAAGCTCGCCAAAGTTGGGTTTTCTCACAGAAGGTCTTAGGGTTTCTCCAATGTCTAAAAAGACCTAATCTAAAGAAAAGATGGGTATTTTATAGGCTAAAGGAGTCAGGTACGCATTAGGTTAAGTCATACTCCCTTTGGACAGGTTTCCTAATCAAGAACCCGGAAGAAACACCCCCGTTTCCAGATCTGAAATCCATAATGCATCTAGAGAAGTAAACGGCCAACATACTACCATTGACAAAAATTCAACGTCCATTTATGTTGATGCCAGGAGACAGTAAACGGCACAACTGTGGTCGTCTACTCACTCTTAATGTCAAGATATATTGACGTTAAAAGGAATTTCGGCCAGAACACAGAAATGATTAAACAAACACCATACACAATATAATACATACTATATGCACTACATTATTTAAATACACTATGCATAGAAATAAATAAATATAATATACACACAGGAATAACATATATTTATACGCATGCACATAAGTAAGTAATACTTATAATATACACAAAATTCGGAGGCCTCGCATTATGTATTTAGCATTCACACACGTAAGTACTCCCAGTGCAGATGCAATGCCAGTATAATTATATATTTCATGGTTAACAATATATTTTCAGCTCTCTACCATGAGGATTAGGTTGTAGCCCCGGGACACTCATTGGGCCCGATCCTGTATCTCAAGCAATTTAAATGTAGATACCCAAAATCAAGCATGACCAATTACAGGAATTTCAAGAAGTCAATAGTACAGTATCATCTCATCCATGATGATTTCAAGAATAACAGGTCTAGATAACATGATTTCAAGAGGGTAATGTGTCAAGAGAGAAATTCTGCAGCATAACGGCTTAATTTCGTGTAGTTCAATCTTTACTTTAGTGACTTGGTTTATTGTGTAAGAAATCCTACTCTGTGAGAAGTAGATGAGAAAGAAAGTGAACGCTATCTTTTTGGAACTTTAATGGTACAACCAGCTCAGTCTCCATAAGGGAATCTAATGAGCACATAGTCTTACAAAGGTCTTTCCAGAAAGGTCCCTGGTGTTCTAGAACGGACTTCGACTAAAGAATATCCACGTCGGCATAAAGAATGTCGTCACAGTGGGACATTGACCCAAACACACAATAAGCTGAGATGTACACAAATATTGACATGGAACAGCGGAAATAAAAAGTTCTAGTTTTATTCCATCATCCACATTCTATCTACAGTCCATATAGTACAAAGAAAAACTAAAGTCCACAATTGACATTCAATTCTAAATCAAATTTACATTGTCTCAATGATACATCACTTGTTCATTACATACTTATGGTAATAAAATACAATGTCGAATCTCCACAACACGAGCTACTCCTCTCTCTCGGAGTCACTCCTAACGACGTCCTCGTCAAGCACGGGGACACCCGCCTCACCTATACACCGAAGCAAGAATGAGTCTAAATTGACCCAGTAAATATCCACGCACAACATCCTTACACATATCCTATACATGTGTTGCATGCTTTATACAATTCAGACTATTATACAAGGAACCTATGACAATTTAAACGCATGGATCATGCTTAAGATATTTAACAATATCATATAATAACCTACTCATGCTTTCTAACCATATCATGTAACATGATTTATGAACAAACATTATTCATATCATGATACCATATTACTAAACTAGAGCATGGAATTAAGCATAAAGAGAATAGTAACCTAGCATGGATTCTAGCCAATTTCACATGCACTTTTTCACGTTCATTTACACATTTAATTTGCTGTTTAATGTAAATCATTTACAATCATACATGAGCACATTTTGTAAGCATGAATTGATGGTTTAAAACTTACTCAATTTGGTTGGCAGCTATAACCCATTAGGCATGAAACTATATATGAAGTAGTAGTACTTCTAGCATGCATTCTAGACATTCTTCCATGTATTTATTATATTATACTCACCCTTTACCTGCTATTTTGACATAAATAAACATATTTACATGGTTCATAATTATTCACAAGGTAACACATTCACTTCACAAATTCATATGCTCATTTTACACAATTACACATTTCCCATATTCACTTGCACATTTTCACAATTTACACTTAGTTGCCGTGACACATAGTCTAAACCACCACTAGAAGGACACACATAACACATTCACATACCTATCACCTAGGCAAAACAGTGATAGATCTTGGTTAACTACGCAGAACCGGGAGAAGCACTCTCCACCCTAACCAGTGGTACTTGTCCACCTCCAGGATTTCATCCTAATTGCCCATAGGATTTCACACACTATGAACCTTCCCGTAGGGACTTTACTACGGTACAGTTTCACAGCCCTCTATGGTAGCAGTGTCACACACGGCACAGTTTACACAATTTGCATTAATCACATAGTTCATATTATTCATAAGCACTAATTTACTCATTGCACTCACGAGTACACAATCTACATATGATCAGTTTTATCTAATATGATGCTACTATTCACAATGTTAATCAGATCATGACATCAACCCTAATCATGCTGCTAATGACTGAATTACATACAAATAACATTGGCATGATCAACATGGTTTTTCTATCATATAACTCATAACAGTGTCTACTGTTATCAAAATGCCACAAAAATTTTAATCACAAATCCCCAACAATAAACCTATCACATGCTGAATTTCTCACATTTTTTGAATATGTAAAACAATTATAATAATTAAAACATTATTTAGTCACCTTTACCGCTAATTTCATCTACACATGGTACACAGTAGGATAGTCAGGTGTAACAGTTTTAGAACTTGCTAACAATCATCACGAATACATAAAAATATTATGGAACCTTACTGCACCAGAAACATAATTATTCAGGAATTTCCAGCATTATTTCATGATCACAGCCCACTTACAGAAATTTAAATAAATAAACCTGCATACATAAATTCGCCCTATCCTCAAGGTATGACCTACTACATGTACTGAATCACATATAAAATGTGCAGCATATACTTACATCCAGAAGTTCGAAAACTAAAACACAAGGATCAAACATGCTTTCTGCAGAAACCTGATGAACTCGGTGGCACTGATGTTGCCGCCAACAGGGGTTAATGGCACCACATGTGGCAGTTGACCCTAGATCTTAATGGCATCAGACGCTGCCGTTAAGTTCCTGTCTGTCCAAACACAGACTGAACGTAAAACAAATGGTGAAAAGGGGGTTCTAGGACACGAGACAAACCTGTAAAAATCCTAGGACCTAGCTGACATGTGGGGGATGGTGTACAAGGGTTACTTGCCTCTTAAAAAATTGCTAGATGCGATTAATTTATCGAGAAGCCTCCTCGGCCAAGCCAAGAAGTTCTCCAATCTCCCCTCGATCCGACTTTTGTGTTGATGGATGAAGCACGCCAGAGTCGGGGAAGCCTTCCTCGACGTTCAAATAGTCTCTCGATCGATGAAGATCGCCAAGAAATGCACCAAGTCGCCCGATCCAAAGCCTCAAAGTTCAGGTTTCGCATGGTTTCTAGGGTTTTTGAGCAAAGAGCCAAAAGGACCTAATTGCACCCTAATCAGGGTATTTTATAGGGTAGAAGGTTTAGGGATGCATTAGGTAGGAACCCGACTGTAAGGATTCGGGTCTTTGCGGATCCTTATTGGGTCTTGTAGTGGTTCTGTGTGGTTGACGCCAAGACTATTGTCGTTGACTTGGGGTTGACGGCCGGGGACTAGCCGTTGACTTGGTGTTGGCGTCCAGCGATGTGGACGTTTGTTGTTGAACTCAACGACAAGCGATCTGGACGTCAAGCCTTTGCGGTTCAGTAGGCGGCGAGAGATGTGGACGCCTACTGGTCAGGCCTGTTGAAATCGGGTAGCCCGAGAGCAGAACCCTTTCTTCTCTTCTCCTCTCCTTCCCTCCACCTTTGCCTTTCTCTTTTTCCACAGCTTATGATGGTTGATGGGAGCTCGGGAAGGCTCTGGATCGCGTGGCGGTGCTTGATCGGGCGGGAAACGCGGGTTTTGGTTGGTGCGATTCGTGCGGGACTTCGCGGGGTTCCGACGCGATTAGTGGCTGTTGGGGGTTGTTAAAGCGTTCTGAGGTAGGGACTAACTCCTATAACCCTCCTTAGCAATCCAGCATGCTCATTTGTGTGAATCAGTATGCTAATTGTGGTTTAGGGTTGGGTTATAGTATGCCGGGATTTTGGGTGTTTGAGTGATTCAAGGGTTGGATCACTTATTTTTGTAGTTCTAGTAGTGTAAACTGATGAGAGGAAGTATTCCCTTCCATCAGTCGGCATTCTGTTGGGTAATTCTGCCCAGCTGGACTGATCTGGCGCTGTGTTTTGGTTTAGGGGACTGAAGAGCTTAACGTCCACATCTGTTGACGTTGAGATCTTCAAGGGTGATATAAACGACAAGGTCGATTGCCGTTGAGTTAGGGTTAACGACATGATGAGTGCCGTTTACTTCATATTGGCGGCAATCGATATGGCCGTTAATATCCTGTGTCCCAGCAGACTTGAGTTTTGTGTTTCAAGGCGAATAACGTGTGATGTCCGCCCTGTTAACACATGTGGGCCAGGCTTAGAGGGTGACTCTACCTGTGCATATGAGTAATTAGTTGTGACATGAGATGTTCACTTACTGTACGGAGTTTCAGGCGTTGAATGTGTTCCGTTTGTTGTACGCGCATTGCGTTACCGCGTGCCCGTTTCTGTTGTGTTTCCTAGATGTGGGTGCGACTCCGTCTAGATGACTAGCGTGTGGTTGTCCTCCGCTAGTGAGCCAGGATATCGAGTGCGACTCTGTCCTGTGCGTACTCCTTGTGGTGGTTTCGAGCCGGTCTCCGTGGAGCCCCTTCTCTACCGCTAGGGTCAAGCGTAGGGGAAAAACCGATCGTGGACCAGACGCGAGAGAGAGCGTCTGTAGTGTGCACACGTGGCTGGGGTTGAGAGCCTCTGTGATGACGGGACTCCGAGCCACAGACCCTAGCTGAGTCCTACTTACTGTGTTGTGTGAGTGTGTGTGTTACTGAGCCGTGAGGTTTACAGTTTTGTGTTGTGGTGCGACGTGTACTTACTTTCAGTTTTTACTTTCTGCACTTTAGTTCTGTTGCCGGTGGGGTTACTTTCCCTACTGGGTCTCTTTTCTTGAGACTCACTCCCCTCCCTTTCAGGTGGGTCGTCGTCGACTCCCATTCCAGGCGAGTCTAGCCACTCGGCGTTGGTGCTCCTTAGCTGCAGTGAGAAGTACTTTTGTTGTACTTCTGTACTCTGTACTTGCTTAGACTCTGAGTTGTACATGTTATGTTTCATGTATAGTGACATTTTACAGCTTTACATGGTGTGTATCTTCTTATATATAGTCTCCTCGGACATTCCTTCTACCCTTCCGAGCTTGTCTCGTGGGGTTAGCGGGTCAGAATTCGGGTTACTGGTTGCTTACTGGTAATGCGGATTTTGGGTCGTTACACCGACCATTGGAAGATGGTTTCCTAAACAGGGGGCGAAGAAATCGCGGGCGTTTTCGGATCTGAAGCCACAACAAATCTGGGAGATAGACGTCCACATACCTGGCCGCCTACCAGGAGTTAACGTCCATTGATCTGGACGCTGACTACCCTTTAACGTCAATTCATGTTGACGCCAATTGGTCTTTCGTCCAAAACAAGAATTGCAGAAAAACCTTGCTTACACTATGTACATACATGCAAATAATAATGTATAATTTAAATACTAGCTATACAATGTAAATTCAAACATCATATACATAACAAACATATATATACAAATGTACAACGATACTGAAATAATATGTACATAAATATTTACATGCATTTACAGGAACTATACACAAGTATCGAATCAACACATGGCAAAAAAAAAGGGCAAAATTCGAGGGCCTTACACCCTCTCCCCTGTAAAGAAACTTCGTCCTCGAAGTTATACCGACGCTACTCAAACAATTGGGGATACTTATTCTTCATAGAATCCTCAAGCTCCCAAGTAGCCTCCTCTCGTGAGAAGTTGCGCAATAACACCTTCACTGACGCAATGCTCTTGTTCCGGAGATGCTGAACCTTCCGGTCAAGAATAGCTACTGGTTGCTCCACATATGACAGATCTGGCTAGATCTCCACTGGCTCGTGACTAATAACATGAGATGGATCTCGGACATACTCCTGAGCATAGATACATGGAATATAGGATGAACACTAGCTAATGCCGGAGGGTAAGCTAGATCATATGCCACGCTACCCAAACGTCTGAGAATCTCATACGGGCCAATGAATCTTGGACTTAGCTTACCATGCCTGCCAAATCTGACAACACCTCGAGTAGGCGAAATCTTCAAAAAGACATGCTCGCCAACCTCGAACTCCAAATCCTTCCTTCTGTTGTCGGCGTAACTCTTCTACCTATCTTGTGCCGCAACAAGCCTCTTCTAATAAGCTGGATCTTATCTGAAGTCTCTGAACTAACTTCGGACCGATCAACTGCCTATCACCAGTCTCCTCCAACATAAAGGAGATCTACAAGGCCTTCCATACAATGCCTCAAATGGAGCCATACCAATACTCGCTTGAAAACTGTTGTTATATGTGAACTCCACAAGAGGTAGATGACGCTCCCAATCATCCTTCCAATCCAGCACACACGCTCTCAACATATCCTCGAGCATCAGATAGTCCTCTCGGACTGTCCATCTGTCGGGGGATGGAACGCCGAACTAAGCTTCAATTCAGAACCTAATGCATCCTGAAGACCCTTCCACAGCCTCGAAGTAATCTGGATGTCAATCCGAAATGATCGACTTCGCACACATGCATCTAATAATGCTACTAACATTACAACCTAGATAAACTCTCAACTGACTGCTTCTTCTTCATAGGCAAGAAGTGCACAGTCTTAGATAATCTATCTACAACTACCCAAATCAAGTCATTGCCCCTCCTTGATCTGGGCAAAACCGTTACAAAATCTGTAGTGACAGCCTCCCACTTCGATACTAGGATTTCCTCTTTTGCATAAGACCAGATGGTCGCTGCCGCTCAGCCTTCACATGTGGCAACTAAACACCTAGATACAAAATCCTACATCCTTCTTCATGCCAGACCACCAAAAAGATCCTTCAAATCCTAGTACTCTTAGTGTTCCTGGATGAATAGGGAATCTAGATCTATGAGCTCGCTAAAACATGCTCATGAACATCCACTATATCGGGAACACAAAATCGATGATGAAATCTAATTACACCATCCTAAATCTCAAGCAATGATTCGTGCCCCACTAACTTCTGGAGTCTAGGTTCGGCATTCTGCTGCTCTGATTAACTCATCTAGGCGTCGACCGAATGGGAAACGAGTACAAAGCCGACATAAAAGGGCTCTAACTTATCATTGCACAACAGCCTTCCTTCCAAACATCTTCCAATCTGCTGAGTAAAGACCTCTCCTACTAAGAGCATCGCTACGACAGGCCTTCCAGGATGGTACTGAAGGTCGAGCAGAGTCCTGAAGGAAACTCAATCCACTCTCTGCCGTCGGTTTAATCCTTTTGGAGAAAAAGATACCGTGTTGGGTTGAGTGTAATTTCATATCATTTCCCCTCTTATTTTGATGATGACAAATGTGATTTTAATGCAAACTAATTGAAACATGATAAACACATTACCTGAAATTTATATTCAAAAAGCATGTTTCAAAGCACACTTATCATTTGTACTCATAATAAAATATTTTACTAATGATATATGTGTTTAATTTTCAGGTACAAATACTTTTTGCAAAGGTGGTGTCGACACACCCCACAATGGTGTCGACACAATACCTCAGACTCAAGGCAAAAAGCTGAAGAAATGCTGAGACTGTGTCGACACGAGTCAAAAAGCAGGTCGACACGAGTCGCAAATTCCAGGAATAGACTACTCAGGTCGACACTGATCAGGATCAGGTCGACACTGGACCTCATTCCCAGAACAGTCTGTTTGCAGAATGGGACAGGAGGTCGACGCAGGATGAGGGCAGGTCGACACTGGATCATTTCCCAGAACAACTATTTCAGAATTGGGACAGGAGGTCGACACCACCACCAGGGCAGGTCGACACACTACGGAAAGATTGCAACTTAAAATGGATGATTGCCACGTGTCATCCTAGGGCGATGGTGTATCAACCTAGGATCGTGTGCCCTTGTAACTTTGGAATCTTTTGGGTATAAAAAGCCCCAATTGGCCATCCATCACATCAAGAGACCCAACGAACTCTTGGAGCCTCCGAAAGTTTCCTTTGGCGGCGAGAAGAGCTCATCTCCCTCCTCTGCTCTCCTGGTGTCTTCTGAAGACCAATTCTCATCAATTCAAGTGTGAGAATTGGAGTGTGATCCTTGAAGAAGCAATTGAAGCGCCTCAAGGAAGCAGATCAAGTAGAAGCATCCGTTGGAGAAGATTTCAAGGAAGATCCCAAGTTCAAAAGTGCAGAGCGTTTGGGACTTCAAGAATCCAAGCTTCTTCCCAATCTGAGCTTCTACAAGGGAGTACAACTGAAGAACAAAGTCCTTTCATACAATTCTCACTGTACTTCTGTTCTTCTGAGACATTTTGAGATTGTGCAAGTGCTTCTGCATAATTCTCATGAATGTTCTCATGTTCGACATGATCTGCTGCTAGAAGATCTATGTCTTGTGTTGGTGTCTAGCAAAGTCGTTTGTGAGCCATTGTGCTCAGTTTGAGTCGTCGAACTCAAGTGTTTGTTGAGCAGTCTTGCTCAGGGATCTAGAGTAGTCTTACTCTAGAGTTGTGTGAGTTGTAAACTCAGGTGTTGGAGTTGTCTGGCTCCAGTGGGTGTGTTACCCAGGTTGTTTAGTGAATCCTCACTGGGTGTGAGGGGTGGATGTAGGAATCACATGGGTGATTTCCGAACCACCTAAAAATCTCTGTGCACTTGTCTATTTGTGGTTTGATTCTATTATCCGTTAGATGCTTGCATAGGATCGCTTAAGATTCACTTAATCAACTGGTTTTCACATCTATTTTATCAACTCACTTAACATCTCATCAGATCTGTGTTTTTCACTATTAAAATTGCCTCTGATTCTAAAAGTATTTTTAAATTGCTTAAGCTTCCGCATAAAGTGGCATAGATCTATTCATCCCCCCCTTCTAGATCTTATCCACACCTTTTCCTCTATCCTTCAATTGGTATCAGAGCGGGTTTACACTTGATCTGATTTGATCTGAGCAGTTTTGAGTATTGTGTGTCTGATTGCTTGATTGTTTGCTTGCTTGCTGAGTATTTCTTCTGTGCTTTCTTTTTAAGTCAATGGATTCCAAAGGTTTCATAGCTGAGGGGCATTCCATAAATAGGCCACCATTCTTTAATGGAACGGACTATTCATATTGGAAAAATAGAATGCAAGTGTTTCTAAGAGCCCAAAACTATGAAATCTGGAAAGTGGTAGAAGTTGGTCCCTATGAAAACCAGGGAGAGAGAAGAAACCTGGACTAGGGAACAAATAAGAAAAGCCACATTGAATTATAGTGCCATGAACATGATTCAATGTGCTGTTCATCCCAAAGAGTATTCGAGAATCTCAATGTGCAAATCTGCCAAAGAGATGTGGGATAAACTCGAATTACTTTATGAGGGAACATCACAAGTGAAGGAAACTAAGGCAAATATTCTTGTTTCAGAATATGAATTGTTTATGATGAAGTCTAATGAAACAATTTCTGAAATGTTTGCCAGGTTCATGGTTATTGTCAATGGACTGAAGGCCTTAGGTAAGGACTACACAGATGCAGACTTGGTAAGGAAAATCTTACGTTCACTTTCTTCAATTTGGCACACAAAGGCCACTGTCATTGAAGATTCTAAAGATTTGTCCAAAATTTCTTTGGATGAATTGATAGGATCCTTAATGACATATGAAATCAATTTGAAAAGAAATGAAGAACACATAACTAAAACCAAGCCAATGGCACTTAAGGCCTCTTCAAGTAATAAAGACAAAAGTCAGGAAAAGACAAGTTCTGAGGAGTCTGAGTCAAATGAGGATGAAATTGCCCTCATGACCAGGCAATTCAGAAAATTCTTGAAATATAGAAAAGGAAAAATGTCTGGGAAAAAGAAGTTTTCCTCAGGTAAAGAAACACTTCCTCTTCTAATTTCAACAAGAATCAAAATCTGACGAAACTGTCATTTGTTACAGGTGCAATAAGCCAGGACACATGAAGGGAGAGTGTCCTGAGAACAAGAAGGAAAAGCACAAGAAGTTCCAGAAGTTCAAGAAGCCAAAGGCCATGGTAGCCACTTGGTCTGATGAAGACTCAAGTGAAGAAGAAGAAGACAAAAAATCCTCAAGCTCTGAGAGTGAGGAAATCTGCTTCATGGCCAACAACTCTGAAGGAAAGGTAAGCACTTCTTTTGAAGATTTCACTGTTGAAGATTGGCAGGATGTTTATGCTGAATTAGTTGAAAAATATTCTGAAATGAGAAAAGAAAATAAACATCTCAAAAAGAAAATTGAAAATTCTTCATAACCAATCTTCAAATAACAGAATTTGTGAGCTAGAAAATGAAATAACAGAATTAAATGAAGAAAAAGAAAATTTCCTGAACCTAATTGATGATCTAAAGCTTGCCTCTCAAAAGGCCACCCAAGAATTCAAAGACCTATCTGAAAAGCTGGAAATGGAAAAAACAAGAAAAAGATTGAAGAAATTAAAACCTTCAAAACCAGCTAAAAGAAAGGATGAAGTTATCCAAACCTTCACAAAAGGTAAAGATAACTTGGAGGCACTGCTAGGAACAAACATGACAACAACTTCTCATGGATTAGGATTCAACAAACAGAAACCAAAGAAAGACAAATCTGGTGAGAAAAAGGCAAAGCACCATTAATAAATTTGTCAAGGGTCCTAATCTTGAGAACACAGAAATCAAGCAAACATCAGACAAAACATCAAACAAAAAAAACACAAAACAAATCAAAAACTCAAAAACAAAAGAAGACAACAAGGTCGACACAGTCCTCCTGACAGGTCGACCTGCTCAACATCAACAGCTACAAACAACTCAATCAAAAATTCAAATAAAATTTGAAAAACAAGAAAAAGTCAAAGGAAATCATTTATAAAGAACTTGGACCTCCAAGACAGCATTTCAAGATGATTGGACCAATCCTTGGAGCCAATGGTATGACAACCCTTGTTGGTATCATCCTCAATTCTTTTATCCAAACCTTTTGATGTACCAACAAAATCCATGGATTCCATCTCCTCTGAATTCCTATGCTCAAATGAAAAACTCCCCTCCCACTAAAAACAAAAATATTGGTGCTTTCATTCCTAAGGGAAAGAACAAACAGAAAAAGACTGAAAACACCAATGTAACAAAACAAAATAAAAAAAAGTCAAATTTGGGTGAGAAAAGATTTACTAACAATGTTCAAACATTCTGATGGTCCCAACTCTGTTTGGGTACCAAAATCTTCTCTCCACTGATCTATTTTGCAGGAAGGTCGTGCACCCAACTCCAATGTGTGGTTTCTTGACAGTGGGTGTTCACGACACATGACGGGAGACAGAGCCAAATTCTCATTCCTGATTGAAAAGGAGGGAGGGTCAGTAACTTTTGGAGGTAAAAATAAAGGAAAGATCATAGGATCTGGTAAGGTTGGTCAAACTTCCTCAAACTCTGTAGATAATGTTTTACTAGTTGATGGTCTTGATTACAATTTGCTCAGTATCAGCCAACTATGTGACAAAGGTCACAAAGTTGTGTTTGAATCTGATTTCTGTAAGATAATTGACTCATCAACTGATAAAATCAAATTTTTGGAAAAAGGGAAAACAATGTCTACATGATCAACCTAAATAAAAACTTTTCTGAAAATCTTTGCTTTGTTGCAAATAAAGATGAAATTGCATGGACTTGGCACAAAAGACTTGGCCATGCAAGTTTCAGAACAATGAATAAGTTGTTAAGATTGAATTTGGTTAAGGGTCTTCCTGAATCTTTCTCTAATGTTGAAAATCAAGTTTGTGGGATCTGTGCTAAAGGAAAACAAACAAGAAAATCTTTTAAAAACTTCAATGAGGTACTCACATCTAGGCCACTAGAATTACTTCACATGGACCTTTTGGCCCTACAAGAATTCTAAGTCTAAGTGGCAAAAGATATGGGTTTGTAATCATTGATGATTTTACTAGATTTACTTGGGTTATTTTTCTGTCCCACAAAAGTGATACTTGTCTTGAATTCAGGAACTTCTGTACCACTGTCTTAACAACTTATCCATATAAAATCAAAAATATTTTGACTGATCATGGGGGTGAATTTGAGAACACATCTTTTCTGATTTATGTGCTGAATTTCAAATATTCCACAAGTTTTCTTCACCAAGAACTCCAGAACAAAATGGAGTTGTGGAAAGAAAGAATAGAACTCTTGTGGAAATGGCTAGATCCATGCTCTTAGGAAGTAATTTGCCCAAATCCTTTTGGGCTGAAGCTGTAAACACAGCCAATCACATTCTAAATAGAGCATTGATCAGACCAAAAATCAGAAAAACCCCTATGAATTATTGAAAAACAAAAAGCCAACTGTATTTATATTTAAAACTTTTGGGTGCAAATGCTTTGTACACAACAATAACAAAGAAAACCTTGACAAATTGATGCTAAAAGTCAGGAAGCCATCTTCCTTGGCTATTCTGAGGTGTCAAGGGCTTTCAAAGTGTACATTCTTAAAACTAAAACTGTTGAAGAATCTCCACATGTTATCTTTGATGAAAATTCCTTTTCAACTAATAATTCTAAATCTTGCAGGGAAAGACAAGACACTGAAGAGGATGAATTTATTGTGGACTCTTCACCAACTGTTGAGGAGTTTGAAAACATTGAAGAGAACTGAACAACAACACACCATCTTCAAGTGGTTCAGGTAATATTGTCCCAGAAGTGGGTACTTCTCAACAGGTAATTTCTGAACATCGATTTTGAGAGATCACCCATTAGACAATGTGGTTGGCAATGTACATGATAGAGTTAGGACTAGATCATCATTCCTGCATGATATTGAAGAAGACCCACTAGCTCTAATTTCCCAAATTGAACCAAAGTCAATTGATGAAGCCTTATCAAGTTCTGATTGGATTAATGCCATGCATGATGAACTTCATCAATTTGAAAGAAATCAAGTATGGGAATTAGTACCTAGACCTAGTGACCAAACAGTCATTGGCACTAGATGGGTTTTCAGAAATAAGTTGAATGAAAATGGTCAAGTCATTAGAAATAAAGCTAGGCTAGTTGCAAAGGGGTACAATCAAGAATTTGGAATTGATTTTGAAGAATCATATGCCCCTGTAGCTAGACTAGAAGCAGTTAGAATTTTCCTTGCTTTTGCATCCTCCATGAAATTCAAAGTTTATCAAATGGATGTCAAAAGTGCATTTTTAATGGATATATTAAGGAAAATGTTTTTGTTGAACAACCTCCTGGATTTGAAAATGAAAAACATCCTAACCATGTTTTCAAGCTTAATAAGGCTCTCTATGGTCTTAAGCAAGCTCCAAGAGCTTGGTATGACCGTTTGAGTACCTTTTTACTTGAAAAAGGATATTCTAGAGGAAATGTTGATCAGACTTTGTTCACAAAAACAGTCAAAAATCAAATAATTGTGGTCCAAATTTATGTTGATGACATAATATTTGGCTCAACCAATAAAGGCCTATGCACTGAATTTTCAAATCAAATGAAGAATGAATTTGAAATGAGTTTAATGGGAGATTTAACATTTTTCTTGGGATTGCAGGTTAACCAAACATCTGAAGGGATCTTCATCAGTCAAGCCAAGTATGTCAAGGAACTTCTCAAAAGGTTTGACTTTCAGAACCTCAAGCATTCAAGCACACCTATTGCTATAAATGCTAAGCTAGAAGAAGACTCAAATGGTAAGTCAGTAGACCCAAAGACCTACAGAGGTATGATTGGCTCTCTACTCTATCTTACAACTTCTAGACCAGATATTCAGTTTAGTGTGTGTTTGTGTGCTAGATTTCAGTCTAATCCTAAGGAAAGTCACATGTTAGCTGTTAAAAGAATTTTCAAATATCTTGTTGGAACATGTGATTTAGGAATTTGGTATCCTGCTAATTGCAAGCTAGATTTGATTGCCTATTGTGATGCTGACTATGCTGGGTGTAAATTAGATAGAAAAAGCACAAGTGGCTTGTTTTATTCCTAGGTGGGTGCCTTATTTCTTGGGCTTCAAGAAGCAACATTCAGTTGCACTGTCAACTGCAGAGGCTGAATATGTTGCAGCAGGTAGATGTGGAACTCAGATTCTCTGGGTGAAACATCAACTTCTCGATTACAACCAAGATTTAGGTTGTGTACCCATCCTATGTGATAACACAAGTGCAATAAATCTGTCTAAGAACCCCATTCAGCATTCTAGAACCAAGCATATTGAGATTAGGCATCACTTCTTGAGAGATGAGGTTGCAAAGAAGTCCTTTGAACTCCATTTCATTGAAACTGAAAAACAAATTGCAGATATTCACCAAACCCTTCCTGAAAACAGATTTTCATCCTTGAGGAGAGAACTTGGTCTTTGTAAATGTCCACATTCTTGATCTCTCTTTAGGTTTGGGTTGAGTGTTATGCACTGTCTAAGGGGGAGTTCTTTTCATATCATAACCCTTTGCTTCCTTCAGTCACACTGTCCATATCTCTCTCAATTCCACTTCCATTTCTTTGGACAATAAATTCTTCAACTCTTATTGTGTTGAAATTTCTTGGTATATCAAATGGTGACTTGGAGAAGGACAAGTCAGGCTTGTCTGGACACTTTCACTATGCGTGAGTGTATATCTCCGCCAAGTACTAAGAAATGAATATGCAATTGCTGAGGGGGAGCTTTTATTGTTAAAAGAAAATTATCTTTCTTGATTTCAAAAACTTGCATATCTTTATTTTGATAGAAAATGATTGAAATCATCATCTCAGGGGGAGCTAGAAAATTCACAAGTCATGACTTTTGCAAAATTCATAACTTTTCTTGCATTTCATCAATTCCTGCATGATGTCATCATTCAGATGTCTAGAGTCTCCAAATGATCCTTTGAGTGATCTATCATATTTTTTACTAATCAACTGTCAACTATGTTTTTCAACCCACAGAAACTCAGAACTCTTCCAAGATTGAAAACAACTTGTGTCTTGAAATTAAAACATCTCTTTGTTTGCAACTGATGTTGGATAAAATTGATTTCTATCTTACAAAACTCTCAAAATTTTGAAAATTCAACAGAGCAATGGCATTTGTACTGAGAAACTGCACACCTTCACAATGAATGAAGTGCCATGCATGTCATGAGGCACTAATGCTATCTCTGTTCAAAGGGGATAAAAAATTCAAAAATAAATTCAAAATACAGCAAAAATGTGCTACACTTTTTGATGATGACTGAGTAACTGGAAATATTGGCGTCTACAAAACGTATATTTCATGTCAAAAGGTCATCATTTACCCCTTTGAGACTTGACAATGAATAAATCTTAAGTATCCAGGGACTATGGTGTGTAAAAAGCACTAGTACTTGAGTGAAAAAGATTTATATCATTTGATAGTCTGTTACAAAAACAAAATATGTGTGTTAATGGAGTTTTGTTTAGAAAGAATCATTTTCATCCATCATCAAGTTGTTCTTTAAGATTGTGTTTTATTTTCAAAACAATTGTATTCAGTCTAGAGGATATCTTTATTTCTTTAACGTTGAGAAATATGGTAGCTTATAGTTGATTGTTAGATATATTATATCCCTCAAATCATCATTTCATTGACTCAAGTCTTTGAATGCTCATATCCTATTGGAAATTGTTTAAAACTTGAATTGTGATGAATTTTTGCAAAATATAACAAATGAATTTTAAGTCTCTTAAAATCCTTGAAATGACTATTTCTCTCATTGATTATCATTTTAAAGAAGTCCCAAAAATTCTCAAATTTTTTTTCTCACAAAAATTCAACTTTTCTTCATAGGCCAGGTCGACACCACATCTATCCCGTGTCGACACACACCCTAGGTCAGGTCGACACTAAAGTCTTCCAGTGTCGACACTGCACCCCTTGCCAGACTTTTTAAATCGTGGGTTCGGTTTAGCCCATGTTGTTCCTGCGGGGTATTGCACCACTGCAACCCCTTTTTAGGCATCAGGTCGACCCGACGGTCGCTTCTCTCATTTCCGGCAAGAAATTCCACAAAATTCTCTCTCAATCACATCCCTTCTCAATCATCTCTCTTCTCCTTCATCCACTCCCGATTCCACTCCAACCTTGCAACCATGGTGAGAAAATGGGTCCTCGCCGTGGAGCAAAATCTCAGGCCTCATCTAGGCCAGTTCGGCAGAGGTTGATGTTCCTCAATCAGAAAGAAGAACCAAAGGCGCAATGACCCTGCAGAGCAACCAGGGTCCTCCTCTGCATCTCAGCCAGCAGCCAAGAGAGGTAGACCCTCTTCTTCGGGCAGAGGTAGGGTTCTACCAACCCTAGACCTGAGAATCCGGGCTCCTCTTCTGGAGATTCTGAGGAGTCATCATCATCTTCGTCTGAGTCTTCCCAGTCTCAAGAAACCAACCCCTCAGAGTCCATAGTGAAGCTAAGCTAATCCTAAAGCCCAGAATAGTGGATTTGACAGACATTCAGCTAGCAAATACCTTTCCAGAAATTCAGACCTTCTTCTCTTTTCAGTCTTGGTTAATCTTCATTTCTGAATTTCAAATCATGTATCCAAGACTTGTTCAGGAATTCTACAAGAATTTGAAATGCACAGAGGAGGGTATCAGTCAAAGGTTAAGGGGATAGCATTGACTGCCACAGAACATAGCAGTCAATTTTCAAAGTACCAGATGAAGGGGCAGATTATCATAATTTCGAATTTGATCTTCATGAAGCCTATACCATCATGACAGGCTTACTGCTGATAATCTGATCCAGACAAACTTTGTCACCAAATTCAACACAAACACATTTCCCCCTGTGTGAGGATTATCCACCATATGTTGACCACAATCATTACCCCTCAAGGTGGTGGAAGGGACAGGCTCACAATATACAGAGGTTCATTCTATTGCATGGCAAAGGAAATCAAAATCAATCCATGTAATAATGTATCAGATTATATCTGAAACAACCAGGAAAGACCTCAAGAGATCTCTTCCATATGCTGCACACCTGACTTCAGTGTTCCAGCACTTTGGTGTGCCTTTGGACAATGAGAAATCCCAGTCTATCCCTAAGTCCAACATCTATCGCTTCAAGAATATTCAGAAATTCATGGGATTCAGACTGGAGGGTAATCAAGTTAGGAGAGGGCCAGTTGTAGTTGAGGCCCCTCAAGGTCAAGGGGACCAGCCCCAGGGTCAAGAGGAACAGCCTCAAGGTCAAGGGGACCAGCCCCAGGGTCAAGAGGAACAGCCTCAAGCTCAAGGGGACCAGCCCCAAGGTCAAGAGGATCAGCCTCTTTGAATGAGGATCAGCCTCAAGTCTCAACTGAAGGTGATTACCATTTCATGCCCCACTCTCACCTCAGTTTCAACCCTCCTCCATGCACACTGAATTTGACATTCCACATGTCTCTCCACAACCCACATTTCAAGCATCCACATCCTCTGGTGGACCTTCTGTTCCACCAGAGTTGTTCTCCTTTTTAAATGATAAATTTGAAACCTTGAACACCTCTATTCAAACCATGTCAGAAACCTTTGAGTTGAGGATTCAAGGTTGGAGAACACTGTGTCTGCCAAGTTCATAGAGCAAAAAGCTGCCTCAGACTATGCAGCTCAAAGATTCAATAGATTAATTGGTACAATGGCAGATGCTTCAGTTGAGCTGAAAGAACACAAGCAAAACTGGAGATAGTTCTTAGGGGATTTTGGCAAATTCCCAAGCTGATGTCTTCAACACCAAGCAGACACTACATGAGATCACCAGCACAAGACTTCTTTTGCACATCTAGTGGATGATTTGGAGAGCATGAGGAATTTCAATGCTCACATTGACAAACAGATCACTGATTTGAAAAGGAATTCAAAATCATGCAAAGGCCTGGTTGGTCAGCTGGATCATCTTCCTCTTCACAACCCATATCAGCTGATCTAGACAGAATTCAAGCTACTTTGATAGAAAACTCAGACAGAATGGAACATTACTTGCATACAAGACTCACAACCATTCAAGATCAAATGAAGTCCAGCTTGACTTTCATGGAGAAAAGATTGTCAGACATTGAGACAATCTTAGTTCCCATTCCTCCTCCTCCTCCACCTTCTACATAATGATTCTTTTTTGATGATGTCAAAGGGGGAGAAGAAAGAAAGAGAACAAGAAATGATTGTAATGTTTTGGAAAGATTGTAATGTTTACTCTTGAATGAAATGAAATGATTTTGCTTAGCTTGAATGAACTCGTCATTTGTGTCTTCAATGTGATTGAAAATTGTTATGTGAATGTGAATGTATGAATGCTTGTCAAGTTGCTTGACCTTTTATGCAACTAACTTACTTCAAGTAACATTGTACTTCACTAGTACAACCATCAATTGTGACTGAGTTATATTTAAAGGTCTTTGACAAGCATGAACAAAAAGAAAATAAGGACTTTGAATAACCAAAAATTGCTTAAAATCACATCTCATCAAAACCTCATTGTCATATGGATTTAATGTTGCCATCATCAAAAGGGGGGAGTTGTTGGGTTGAGTGTAATTTCATATCATTTCCCCTCTTATTTTGATGATGACAAATGTGATTTTAATGCAAACTAATTGAAACATGATAAACACATTTACCTGAAATTTATATTCAAAAAGCATGTTTCAAAGCACACTTATCATTTGTACTCATAATAAAATATTTACTAATGATATATGTGTTTAATTTTCAGGTACAAATACTTTTTGCAAAGGTGGTGTCGACACACCCCACAATGGTGTCGACACAACACCTCAGACTCCAAGGCAAAAAGCTGAAGAAATGCTGAGACTGTGTCGACACGAGTCAAAAAGCAGGTCGACACGAGTCGCAAATTAGGAATTAGACACTCAGGTCGACAGATCAGGATAGGTCGACACTGGACCTCGTTCCAGAACAGTCTGTTTGCAGATGGACAGGAGGTCGACGACAGGTTGGGGGCAGGATGAGGGCAGGTCGACACTGGATCATTTCCAGAACAGCCTTTTTCAGAATTGGGACAGGAGGTCGACACCACCACCAGGGCAGGTCGACACACTACGGGAAGATTGCAACTTAAAATGGATGATTGCCACGTGTCATCCTAGGGCGATGGTGTATCAACCTAGGATCGTGTGCCCTGGTAACTTTGGAATCTTTTGGGTATAAAAAGCCCCAATTGGCCATCCATCACATCAAGAGACCCAACGAACTCTTGGAGCCTCCCGAAAGTTTCCTTTGGCGGCTAGAAGAGCTCATCTCCCTCCTCTGCTCTCCTGGTGTCTTCTGAAGACCAATTCTCATCAATTCAAGTGTGAGAATTGGAGTGTGATCCTTGAAGAAGCAATTGAAGCGCCTCAAGGAAGCAGATCAAGTAGAAGCATCCGTTGGAGAAGATTTCAAGGAAGATCCCAAGTTCAAAAGTGCAGAGCATCGTTTGGGACTTCAAGAATCCAAGCTCTTCCCAATCTGAGCTTCTACAAGGGAGTACAACTGAAGAACAAAGTCCTTTCATACAATTCTCACTGTACTTCTGTTCTTCTGAGACATTTTGAGATTGTGCAAGTGCTTCTGCATAATTCTCATGAATGTTCTCATGTTCGACATGATCTGCTGCTAGAAGATCTATGTCTTGTGTTGGTGTCTAGCAAAGTCATTTGTGAGCCATTGTGCTCAGTTTGAGTCGTCGAACTCAAGTGTTTGTTGAGCAGTCTTGCTCAGGGATCTAGAGTAGTCTTACTCTAGAGTTGTGTGAGTTGTAAACTCAGGTGTTGGAGTTGTCTGGCTCCAGTGGGTGTGTTACCCAGGTTGTTTAGTGAATCCTCACTGGGTGTGAGGGGTGGATGTAGGAATCACATGGGTGATTTCCGAACCACCTAAAAATCTCTGTGCACTTGTCTATTTGTGGTTTGATTCTATTATCCGTTAGATGCTTGCATAGGATCGCTTAAGATTCACTTAATCAACTGGTTTTCACATCTATTTTATCAACTCACTTACATCTCATCAGATCTGTGTTTTTCACTGTTAAAATTGCCTCTGATTCTAAAAGTATTTTTAAATTGCTTAAGCTTCCGCATAAAGTGGCATAGATCTATTCATCCCCCCCTTCTAGATCTTATCCACACCTTTTCCTCGATCCTTCAACCTCAAGCTCTGGTGGTCAGTGAAACACCTCAAATCTTGACACCCTTAACAAATAGTGACCTCCGGATCTTTAGTGATGCACCATGCATAAGCTCCAAATCATGAGTAGATAGTTACAAATCTGATCCTTCCTGGCGAGAAGCATCGCCAACTAACCCTTCTGCTGCAATCATACACAGCTAAACCAATCCAAGAGGCAGTCCGAGTAAAATACAAAAACCTCATCACCACTCAGCAAAACCAAAACTGAGCAGTGTGAGCTTAGGCTCAATAATTGAAAGCTACTCTCACACTCCTCGGACCAACCAACTTCACACCTCCTGGTTAGCTTTGTCAGAGGGCGGCGATGATGGATGCAAATCCCTCAATAAATCACCGATAATAACCTGCTAACCAAGGAAACTATGAATCTGATGGGGTCCTGGGAATTGCCAATCTAGACAGCCTGGACCTTGCTGGGATCAACTGCTACACCAGCACTGGAGAAACATGCTAAGGAAATGAACTCGCGCATCCAGAAATCACACTTACTGAATTTTGCATACAGCTTGTGCTCTCGGAGAAACTTCTAACACTCCTAAATGCTGACAGTGTGTGGCCTTATCAGAGATAGACCAACACATCATCGATAAACCTACTACAAACAAAGATCTAAATAAGGTCTAGCACCCTGTTCATGAGATCCATAAAAAG
>JACBKR010003431.1:0-29375 GCA_014218235.1 Colocasia esculenta
TACAACCAGCAGGATACCAAATACCAAGATCACATGTTCCAACAAGATATTTGAAATTTCTTTTAACGGCTAACATGTGACTTCTTAGGATTTGCTTGAAATCTAGCACACAAGCATACACTAAATTGATATCAGGTCTAGAAGTGGTGAGATAGAGTAGAGAACCAATCATACCTCTGTATGTCTTTAGGTCTACTGACTTACCAAGTGAATCTTCTTCTAGTTTTGCATTAATTGCAATAGGTGGTCAGTGTTTGAGGCTCTGGAAGTCAAACCTTTTTAGAAGTTCTTTGAGATATTTGGTTTGGCTTATGAAGATTCCCTCACTGGTTTGGTTAACTGCAATCCCAAGAAAAAATGTAAGTCTCCCATCAAGCTCATTTCAAATTCAGTTTTCATTTGATTTGCAAATCAGTGCATAGCTCTTATTGGTGGATCCAAAAATTATGTCATCAACATAAATTTGGACTGCAATTATTTGTTTATTTACAGTTTTTGTGAACAAAGTTTGATCAACATTACCTCTAGAGTATCTCTTTTCAAGCAGAAAAGAGCTCAAACGGTCATACCAAGCTCTTGGAGCTTGCTTAAGACCATAGAGAGCTTTATGAAGCTTAAAAACATGATATGATATTTTTCATTTTCAAAGCCTGGAGGTTGTTCAAACAAAAACATTTTCTTTTATGTACCCATTCAAAATGCACTTGACATCCATTTGATAAACTTTAAACTTCAATGAAGATGCAATAGCAAGGAATATTCTTACAGCTTCGAGTCTAGTACAGGGGCATATGTGTAACGTCGCGCATTTTTCGGATCCCGTGGATCCAGGTTTAGCAGGTTTGGTGGCCAATGTGAGGCTCATTGTGTTGTGTGTTTCTTATTGGATCTTTACCGGGCTTGGTTATGGGTCTGTGTGGTGGTCAGTACGCTGGACATCAACAGTGGGGTGGGTCCAGGTGGGTGACGTCGACTTTGTGTTGACGGCCATTGGTTGTGCCGTAAATGGTTTTAGTGTCCATCGATTGGGCGTCTAGCGTGATGAACTTGGCGGCCAAAGATGTGGACGCTAAGTTGAGGCGGTTTTGTTAGCGGTATAGGTGTTGACGTTAACCTAACACCTGTGTTTTTAGGGCTGACCCGAGCCCTGTTCTTTCCCCACTCTCTCCTTTCCACTTCGCCCACCTTCACCTTTGAGCTTCTTCGCGAGTTCTAACGGTCGGCGGGAGCTCGTGGGAAGGCTGTGATGCGCGTGGTAGCAGCAGATCGGGCGGGGAATGGCGAATTGGAGCGCGGTGTTCGTGGGGCGTTCCTCGGGTTTCGGTGTGATTCAGGGTTCTTCGAGGGTTTAATTGCGTTTTTAAGGTAGGGACTGGACCCTTGGATTCCTAATGGTTGTTGGGTTATGGTTTGTTTGTATAGATTACATGTTAAATTGTGTTTTGAGAAAAAGGGGCTACCATGCCGGGAAATTGGGTGGTTTGATCGATCCAAGTATTGGATCTTGCTTTTCTGGTTTAATCATGGTATATAGATGTAAGGGGAAGTGTGTCCCCTTTGTTTTTCTATTGTATTTATGGCTAGATTGCCCGTGCAATCGGTCTAGGGACATTTTGTGTGTTCTGGCGGATTCTGCAGTGAAGATATTGGCGTCAACATCGGTTGACGCAGAGTTCTTCACTGGGAGATGAACGGCTAGGTATCTAGCCATTGATGTGGGTAAACGACCAAATGGTGGTCGCTTACTTGGTATTGACGGCAATGGATGCTGTCGTTTAGATACTTTAAACGGCAATCGATGTTGCCGCTAACATGTGCATGCGTCAGCACTGTCTGTTTTACGTGTTTGTGTGTACATGGCGATGACCGGTGTGAGCCAGTGCACTTGTTAAGCTCTTGGAGCATACTGCTCATGTAATGGGCATGTTTTACGTGAATGATGTATAAGGTATATAGTGGTTTAAGTATGTGTGTTGTCCATGTGTTGGACATGTGTTTAAGTGAATGACGTGTGATACACCTGGCTGGTGTACTATACACGTGATGTTTATGTAGTTTTGATGTCATGCATGTGGTTTGTGAGTGCATGGCACATTGTGCGTTATTGTGTTAATTATATATTAATTATTATGATTAGTCTGTGTGTGTGTGTGGCGATGAGGTTCACGTTGAACCTAGCCCTGATTCTTGAGAATCTTTTATAGATTATCCTAGATGGATAATTAGTAAGGTATAAGTGTGATTATCGTAATCTATGTTAATGTGACCTCTACTGTCACAAGATGTTCATGGTAGGCCAAGTATGATTGGCTATCGTGGTTTATATGTGTGTTTGTATGAATTAGCTTGGAGGTCACTATGTGACCAATGACAAACTGCGGTGTTATCTTTAATATGGTTAGTGTATGTAGTTGTGCAAGTTAGCTTGTGAGTCACAAGGTGACTAGGACAAGCTATCCTTAATGGTAATTTGTGTATCGTGAACGATAGTAGAAAGTGTTTATGTATATATCGTGGTTTGAGCTTGCCGAGTGTGGTGGTCCGGTGCCTATTCCGGAATGCCTCTCTAGTCGGGTACCCCAGGTTCTTTGTGAGCCAGGCACTTGTGTTTGTTGTGCTCGGGGTTTTGTCCCGGTACAGTGTGGTACCGTGAGGTCTGTGTCGTCTTCCTGGACACCCTCACTCTTGTGTTTGAGTTGTACGTCCGGCTGAGGGAAAGATGACAGTAGGGCAGAGGCTTGTGTTGGTGGGTGTGCAGTTGCTTGTAGCGCGCTCGTAGTTGGGGTACGGACACCAGTAGTCGACATGGTCACCAGCTTGTCCTGTTTTCCAGTGCCTCACTTTAGGGTACTCCGGCCAGAGACCCTAGAGGTGCCAGGCATGGGCCTGCAGCTGTGTGTCTGTAGGTGTTGGTGTTGGTTGGTCTCCACAGTTGTTTGACTTCTTCTCGTCGAGCGGCAGTTGGACCTTTCGTCCGTGACTGCGAGGCTGAGAGGTTGTTCTTGTGTTGTGTTGTCCGGGTTGGATACTGGCCTGATCAGCTAGTAGTCCGTTCCCGTGTGGTGGCGTCGTTCCTTTCTGACTCGTGCTTTGCCACTGGCTGTGGTTTCTGAGTTTATGATTCGTAGTCGAGGTTTGACCCGTTTGAGGTGTGCCCTGGTGTTGGCACAGTTGTAATTGTGGTGTGGAGCGGAGACTCACAGGTTGTGTTTACTTTGTGTTGTGGAGTGCCCGTCGTGTGCACATATGTTGAGGTTTATTGTGGTTGAGTGCCTTATGTGGCACTAGTGTGTTTATGCTGTATAGTGGTACCTCGTGGTGGTAGGTGCCTATACCCTTTGAGAGTACGGTTTCTCATGGTACATTGTGTATTAGCCTTTTTAGGTATTGAGGTGGAGCTGTGCTCCGTGAAGGTCGAATGGTGAGACCTTCCACTTGTTGTGCTTTACCCTTCCTCGGATAAGCCTCCGTATATGGATTTCGTGTGTAAAGGATTGGCCATCATAGCCAGCCCTGTCATTCTTGTGTGGTTTCCGATGTATTGTGGTTTAGGGTATAAGGACCAGCTCTTGGTTTATAGTCCAATTACCCTTGTGTTATAGATTGCCCGTAAAGCTAATAGCTTAGGCAGTGGTGCGCCTGTACAGCTTATGGCTTAGGCAACTAGTTGTTGGTGTGGTTCGCTTGTGAAGCTTGTGGCCTAAGCAAAGGTATGCCTATATGGTCTGTAGCTTAGGCGAGTAGTTGTTGTCTTAGTGCCTGTGAGGCCATGGCTTAGTTACTGCTGTTATTGAGCGGACTAGCAGTGTTATACTAGTCCTGTAATTCCTACTCCTTCCGAGGACTTGTTGTTTATTGTTATATTTAAATTCAGCTATTATCTACTGTGAATGTTGTGAGCATGAAATGGTTGGCTATTGTGTGGCCAGTGAGACCCCTTTGAGGTTGAGGTCTCTTTTGTTTAGTTGTTGTGGTTCTTTGGGGGCTCCCTACTAAGCCTGTGACTTGTTGAGGCTCACTTCCCTACAGTTCTTTTCAGGGTTTGCCGAGTGTTCGGCTTGTGAGACATGGTGCAGACTTGTACCACCAGCAGTAGTGTAGTCGTTAGTGTTGTGTGAGCTTGTGCTCCCTCGGGGGCCCCAGGTAGTTGTACTTTTTAATTGGACATGTATTAATGTAATGGGACAGTTGTAAAATGTTATATGCAGGTATGCGCACATGTTCTTTCTTGTGTCTTATACAGTTGTGGTTTGTCTTTTATACTCTTACTGGACACGTGTATGAGATATCCTTGCGAGACTTCGGTCCGTTCGCGGGAGGCGGATCTGGATATGGAGCCTTATCGGGCATAAATACCACCTGTCCGTCACAGTTGGTATCAGAGCAATGTCAATTAGAGTATGAAAAGAATTGAAAGTATAATGTCCCAATACATGGATAATGTCCATGCTGGTAGTAAGTCTGCGATTTTGTGGTGATATAAGGTAGTTTTTACGTGAGCTTTTGGCACGTAAACCGTGTGTTTCTGTTTGTTTAATTGGCAGTTGGGAGCAGTTGTTGTGCTACAATGTGGATAGTGACATAAGTTGTCTGGTAGTATCTGGCACTAGTGCAGTTAAAGCAGTTAAAGTATAGTATTTAAAAGTTTTCAGTTGCAGAGATTAGGAGAAATGTAAAGTAGTGTCCTGAGAGGGATATGCCTATTATAATATTAAAGTACAGAGTTAGCAGAGACATGTATATGGTAACAAGGTAATGAGGAGCATGTCAGTATGTGTGTTAGAAATGATTAAATGTGCAGAATATAGTTGAGAACCTCCGCAGAGGTATTATGGCATCAGAGATCTGAGTCAGATGATATTAAGAAACAATGTGGATAAGAATGTGATTAGTGTTATGAAGAGTTTGATATGATTAAGAGGGCAGATTAGCTTTAAAAGAAATATCAGTACATAAAAGAGTAGTGATTTATGGCAGATAGATTAAGTATGCCTGAGGTCAGAAATTTGAGAAAAGTGTTATTATAATTAATGATGGTAACAGAAAGTGTGATATGAAGATTTGTACAAATGTACAGAAAAGATCAGTTGAATAAAGAAAGAAAAGAAGAATCAGTGTGCAAAAAGATTTTCTAAGAATTGCATAAGAGAAATATTTAGTTGATGAAATGAATAAAATTAGATGAGTTAGGAAATGTCAATCAGAATTTGCAATCAGTGCAAAGAAATGATTCAGTTAAAACAAGTGAACCGTTATTAAGATATTTCAGGGTTTAATGCTGGAGCAGATTAATTAAATAATATTTGGAAAGTTTTTGCCCCAGAATTATGAGATTAGCCAGAGAATGTCAGTAAAGCAGGAATGATATATGAAGAGTACAATGTCAATAGCGGTTTGGCAGATCAAAAATTACAGTAATTTCTTTAGCATGAATTAATTGAATAAGATGATTTGAGAAGCAGTTGAGGCCAGAAGAAAGTAATTGAAAGTAATAATGAGAACAGAAATTGTGGAATATTTTGCAAAAGTGTTCAGTGTGATCAGAGTGGCGCAGCGGAAACAAGAAAGATTTAATATTCACAGATTGTTCAAGGTTTGTTGGGATAAGAAGAAAGTGTAAAGTTTTGTACAGTGGAATAAAGGAGCAGAGTTTATTATGGTTTTTAATCAGAGATTGACTTTAAACAGTATGAGCAAAATAATATGAAAAGAGCAGAAAATTCAAAGATGGTGATTGGTTTTCTTTGAAGAAGTGTCAGTTATGAATGTAAATGCAGATGAGGTAGGATAACAGCAAACATTGATAAATGGAAAAGGAAAATGGTGGCATGAAAGAATATTACAGTGTAAGATATTTGAGAAAGATAAAGCGGTCCCAAAAGAAATATTGCAACACAGCCGGAAATTGTGGAAGCAGGTTCAGTCTAAGGAGATAAAGCGCCATTGGCAAGGTAGAATCGTTTACAATTGAAAAGTAAGAAAAGGCAATGGAATTGACAGAACAGAGTAATTGTGAAATGAATTGAAAGAAAAGAAACGAGCAAAGCAAGGATGAAAATGGTTAGATGAATTAAAAGGCTGATGCAGAGAAAGAGTATCCTTCTTGTTCTGTATATGGTTTCATTTCTTTTTAGGTGATAATTGGTTTGTTGTGATTTGTTTTATATGTCGAGGACGACATTTCTTTTTAGGTGATGATCATGTAACGCCACGCATTTTCCGGATCCCCGTGGATCCAGGTTTAGCGGGTTTGGTGGCCAATGTGAGGCTCATTGTGTTGTGTGTTTCTTATTGGATCCTTACCGGGCTTGGTGATGGGTATGTGTTGGTGGTTAGTACGCTGGACATCAACAGTGGGTTGGCATCCAGGTGGGTGACGTCGACTTTGTGTTGACGGCCATGGGTTGCCGTTAACATGGTTTTAGCGTCCATCGATGTGGACGTCTAGCGTGATGAACTTGGCGGCCAAAGATGTGGATGCCTAAGTTGAGGCAGTTTTGTTAGCGGCATAGGTGTTGACGTTAACCTGACGCACCTGTGTTTTTAGGTCTGACCCGAGCCCTGTTCTTTCCCTACTCTCTCCTCTCCACTTCACCCACCTTCACCCTTGAGCTTCTTCGCGAGTTCTGACGGTCGGCGGGAGCTTGTGGGAGGCTGTGATGCGCGTGGTAGCAGCAGATCGGGCGGGGAATGGCGAATTGGAGCGCGGTGTTCGTGGGGCGTTCCTCGGGTTTCGGTGTGAGGTTCTTTAAGGGTTTAATTACATTTTTAAGGTAGGGACTGGACCCTTGGATTCCTCATGGTTGTTGTTGGTTATGGTTTGTTTGTATAGATTACATGTTAAATTGTGTTTTTGGGAAAAAAGGGGTTACCATGCCGGGAAATTGGGTGGTTTGATCGATCCAAGTATTGGATCTTGCTTTTCTGGTTTAATCATGGTATATAGATGTAAGGGGAAGTGTTTCCCCTTGTTTTTCTATTGTATTTATGGCTAGATTGCCCGTGCAATCGGTCTAGGGACATTTTGTGTGTTCTGGCGGATTCTGCAGTGAAGATATTGGCGTCAACATCGGTTGACGCAGAGTTCTTCACTGGGAGATTAACGGCTAGGTATCTAGCCATTGATTGTGGTAAACGACCAAATGGTGGTCGCTTACTTGGTATTGACGGCAATGGATGCTGTCGTTTAGATACTTTAAACGGCAATCGATGTTGCCGCTAACATGTGCATGCGTCAGCACTGTCTGTTTACGTGTTTGTGTACATGGCGATGACCGGTGTGAGCCAGTGCACTTGTTACGCTCTTGGAGCATACTGCTCGTGTAATGGGCATGTTTTACGTGAATGATGTATAAGGTATATAGTGGTTTAAGTATGTGTGTTGTCCATGTGTTAGACATGTGGTTTAAGTGAATGACGTGTGATACACCTGGCTGGTGTACTATACATGTGATGTTTATGTAGTTTTGATGTCATGCATGTGGTTTGTGAGTGCATGGCACATTGTGCGTTATTGTGTTAATTATATATTAATTATTATGATTAGTCTGTGGTGTTGTGGCGATGAGGTTCACGTTTGAACCTAGCCCTGATTCTTGAGAATCTTTTATAGATTATCCTAGATGGATAATTAGTAAGGTATAAGTGTGATTATCGTGATCTATGTTTAATGTGACCTCTACTGTCACAAGATGTTCAATGGTAGGCCAAGTATGATTGGCTATCGTGGTTTACATGTGTGTTTGTATGAATTAGCTTAGAGGTCACTGTGTGACCAATGACAAACTGCGGTGTTGTCTTTAATATGGTTAGTGCATGTAGTTGTGCAAGTTAGCTTGTGAGCCACAGGGTGACTAGGACAAGCTATCCTTAATGGTAATTTGTGTATCGTGAACGATAGTAGAAAGTGTTTATGTATATATCGTGGTTTGAGCTTGCCGAGTGTGGTGGTTTGGGCCTATTCCGGATGCCTCTCTAGTCGGGTACCCCATGTTCTTTGTGAGCCAGGCACTTGTGTTTGTTGTGCTCGGGTTTTGTCCCAGTACAGTGTGGTACCGTTGAGGTCTGTGTCATCTTCCTGGACACCCTCACTCTTGTGTTTGAGTTGTACGTCTGACTGAGGAAAGATGACTGTAGGGCAGCGGCTTGTGTTGGTGGGTGTGCAGTCGCTTGTAGTGCGCTCGTAGTTGGGGGTACGGACAGCAGTAGTCGACACTGGTCCCCAACTAGTCCTGTTTTCCAGTGCCTCACTTTAGGGTACTCCAGCTAGAGACCCTAGAGGTGCCAGGCATGGGCCTGTAGTTGTGTGTCTGTAGGTGTGGTGTTGGTTGGTCTCCACAGTTGTTTGACTTGTTCTCATAGAGCGGCAGTTGGACCTTTCTTCCGTGACTGTGAGGCTGAGAGGTTGTTCTTGTTTGTCTGGGTTGGATACTGGCCTGATCAGCTAGTAGTCCATTCTCGTGTGGTGGCGTCCTTCCTTTCTGACTCGTGCTTTGCCACTGGCTGTGGTTCCTGAGTTTATGATTCGTAGTCGAGGTTGACCCGTTTGAGGTGTGCCCTGGTGTTGGCACAGTTGTAATTGTGGTTTGTGAGTGGAGACTCACAGGTTGTGTTTACTTTGTGTTGTGGAGTGCCCGTCGTTGGCACATATGTTGAGGTTTTACTGTGGTTGAGTGCCTTATGTGGCACTAGTGTGTTATGCTGTGTAGTGGTACCTCGTGGTGGTAGGTACCTATACCCTTTGAGAGTACCGGTTTCTCGTGGTACATTGTGCATTAGCCTTTTTAGGTATTGAGGTGGAGCTGTGCTCCGTGAAGGTCGAATGGTGAGACCTTCCACTTGTTGTGCTTTACCCTTCCTCGGATAAGCCTCCGTATATGGATTTCGTTGTAAAGGATTGGCCATCATAGCCAGCCCTGTCATTCTATGTGTGGTTTCCGATGTATTGTGGTTTAGGGTATAATGGACCAGCTCTTGGTTTGTAGTCCAATTACCCTTGTGTTATAGATTGCCCGTGAAGCAAATAGCTTAGGCAGTGGTGCTCCTGTACAGCTTATGGCTTAGGCAACTAGTTGTTGTTGTGGTTCGCTTGTGAAGCTTGTGGCCTAGGCAAAGGTATGCCTATGTGGTTTGTAGCTTAGGCGAGTAGTTGTTGTCTTAGTGCCTGTGAGGCCATGGCTTAGGCACTGTTGTTATTGAGCGGACTAACAGTGTTATACTAGTCCTGTAATTCCTTACTCCTTCCGAGACTTGTTGTTTATTGTTATATTTAAATTCAGCTATTATCTACTGTGAATGTTGTGAGCATGAAATGGTTTGGCTATATGTGTGCCAGTGAGACCCCTTTGAGGTTGAGGTCTCTTTTGTTTAGTTGTTGTGGTTCTTTGGGGGCCTCCCTACTAAGTGTGTGACTTGTTGAGGCTCACTTCCCTACAGTTCTTTTCAGGGTTTTCCGAGTGTTCGGCTTGTGGAGACATGGTGTCAGACTTGTACCACCAGCAGTAGTGTAGTCGTTAGTGTTGTGTGAGCTTGTGCTCCCTCGGGGTATGCCCCAGGTAGTTGTACTTTTTATTAAACTTGTATTAATGTAAGGGACAGTTGTAAAATGTTATATGCAGGTATGAGCACATGTTCTTTCTTGTGTCTTATACAGTTGTGTGTCTTTTATACTCTTACTGGACACGTGTATGAGATATCCCTTGCGAGACTTCGGTCCGTTCGCGGGAGGCGGATCTTGATATGGAGCCTTATCGGGCATAAATACCTCGTCCGTCACATATGACTCTTCAAAATCAATTCCAAATTCTTGGTTGTACCCCTTGGCAACTAGTCTAGCTTTATTCCTTATGACTTGACCATTTTCATTCAATTTATTTCTGAATTCCCATCTAGTGCCAATGACAGATTGGTCACTAGGTCTAGGTACTAATTCCCACACTTGATTTCTTTCAAATTGATGAAGTTCATCATGCATTGCATTTATCCAGTCAGAATTCATTAGAGCTTCATCAATTGACTTGGTTCAATTTGGGAAATTAGTGCTAGTGGGTCTTCATGAATTGCATTCAAGAATAATGATCTAGTTCTTACCCTATCATGTACATTGCCAACAATATTTTCTATTGGGTGATCTCTCAAAATTTTGTGTTCAGGAATTACCTGTTTAGGTGCATTTAAATTTGGAACAACATTACTTGATCCACTTGGAGTAGGTGAGTGATTGTTCAAAATTTCACCAAGGTCTTCATTCTCCTCAACAGTTGGTGAAGAATCCACAATGAAATCATCCTCTCATTATCTGGACAGTCCCTGCAAGATTTAGAATAATGAGTTGAAAAGGAATTTTAATCAAAAGTAACATGTGGAGATTCTTCAACAGTTTTGTTTTTGAGAGAATAAGCTCTAAAAGCTCTTGAAGTTTCAGATAGCCAAGAAAAATGGCTTCATGACTTTTAGCATCAAACTTGTCAAGGCTTTCTTTATTGTTGTTATGACAAAGCATTTACACCCAAAGACTTGAAATGAGACAAGGTTGACTTTTTGTTTTTCAACAACTCATAAGGGGTTTTTCTAATTTTTGGTCTGACCAATGCTCTATTGAGAATTTGATTTGCTGTATTTACAGCTTCAACCCAAAAGATTTGGGCAATTTACTTCCAAGAGCATGGTCTTGCCATTTCCACAAGAGTTCTATTCTTTCTCTCCACAACTCCATTTTGTTCTGGAGTTCTTGGTGAAGAAAACTTATGAAATATGTGAAGTTCAGCACATAAATCAGAGAAAGATTTGTTTTCAAATTCACCGCCATGATCAGTCAAAATATTTTTGATTTTATGAGGAAAACTAGTTAAGACAGTGGTACAGAATTCTTGAATTCAAGGCAAGCATCAATTTTGTGGGATAAAAAGATAACCCATGTAAATCTAGTAAAATCATCAATAGACAAATCCATATCTTTTGCCACTAAGACTTAGAATTCTTGTTGGGCCAAAAGGTCCATATGAATCAATTCTAGTGGCTTAGATGTAAGTACATCATTGAAGGTTTTAAAAGATTTTCTAGTTTGTTTTCCTTGGGCACAAATCCCAAAACTTGATTTTCTACATTTGAAAAAGATTCAGGAAGACCTTTAACCAAGTTCAGCCTTAACAATTTATTTATTGTTCTGAAACTTGCATGACCAAGTCTCTTGTGCCAAGTCCATACAATTTCATTTTTATTTGCAACAAGACAAATGTTTTCAGAAAAATTTTTATCAAGGTTGATCATGTAAAATTGTTTTCTCTTTTTCCAAAGAATTTTATTTTATCAGTTGAAGAGTCAATTATTCTGCAAAAATCTGATTCAAACACAACTTTGTGACCTTGTCACATAGTTGGCTAATGCTCAGCAAATTTTAATTCAGACCATCAACTATAAAACATTATCACTGAGTTTGAGGAAGATTGAACAACCTTTTCAGATCCAATGATTTTTCCTTTATTTTTACCTCCAAAAGTGACAGAACCTCCCACCTTTTCAATCAGGAATGAAAATTTTGCTTTATCTCCTGTCATGTGTCGTGAACACCCACTATCAAGAAACCACACATTTGAGTTGGGTGTGCAATTTCTACAAAATTAATCAGTGGAGAGAACATTTTGGTACCCAAACATTATTGGGACCATCAGATTGTTTGAACATTGACAGCAAATCTTTTCTAATCCAAATCTGACTTATTTTCTGCTTTTGTTTTATTTCAGTGGTGTTTTTTGCCTTTTTCAATTTATCCTTCCCTTTTGGAATAAAAACACCAGTGTTTTTTTTCTCATTAGGATGGGAGTTTTGCATTTGGACATGATTGTTCATTTTTGGAGGTCCAAACCATGGATTTTGTTGGTACATTGAAAAGTTTGGATAGAAGAATTGAGGATGGTACCAAAAAGGATTATGATACCATTGGTTCCAAGAATTGGTCCAATCAACTTGATGTTTGTCTTGGAAGTCCAAGGTTTGTCATGATGTTTTCTTTTGTGTTTTCTTATTTTTCAATTTTTATTTGAATTTTTTGTTGACTAGTTGGTGGTTTTTGAGGTTGAGCAGGTCGACCTATCTTTGACTGGTGTCGACTCAACAGTCATAGATTTCATCTTTTTGTTGACTTGTGTTGACCTGTCAGGTGAGTGTGTCGACCTATTTGGTTTCTCTTTGTTCTGGTTTTTCAAGGTTTTTGTTGTGTTGCTTGACACTTGCTTGTTTTAGTGTTTTCAAGACTAGGACGTTTGACAAAATTTATCAAGGGTGTTTTTTCCCTTATTTCACCAGATTTGTCTTTCTTGGATTTTTGTTTGTTGAATCCTAGTCCATGTGCACAGATTTCATTCTCGCTCCTAGCAAGGCCTCCAAATTGTCTTTACCTTTGGTGAAGGTTTCAATGACTTATTCTTATTCTTTTATTGGTTTTCTAAGATTTTGATTTCATCAGCACTTTGTTGTTTTTCTTTTGTTGCAATTCCAGCTCTCAGACAATTCCTTAAAGTCATGGTTGGCCTTTTGGATGCAAGCTTGAGCTCATCAATTACATTTAGAATATTTTCTTTTTCTTCATTGAGCTCAGCTACTTCATTTTCCAATTCACAGATTCTTTTGTTTATGGATTGGTTATGCAGAATGTTTTCAATTTTTTTCTTTAGGTGCTTGTTTTCTTTCCTTGTTTCAGAATAATTTTCAACAAGTTCAGCATAGGCATCTTGCCAATCATCAATTGTATAATCTTCAAAGGATGTGTTTACCTTTCCATCAGAACTGTTTGCCATAAAGCAGATTTCCTCACTTTCAGAGCTTGAGGACCTTTCTTCTTCTTTCTCACTTGAGTCTTCATCAGACCAAGTGGCAACCATTGCTTTAGGCTTCTTGAATTTGTTGATCTTCTTGTACTTTTCTTCTTGTTCTCAGGACATCTCCCTTCATGTGTCCTGGTTTGTTGCATCTGTAACAAATAACAACTTCATTAGTTTTCTGATTTCTATTTGAATTGGCATTTGAAAAGGAAGTATTTTTTTTCCACATGAGAATTTTTTTTCCCAGTGAATTTTCCCTTTCTTGATTTTAAGAATTTTCTGAATTGCCTAGTCATGAGGGCAAGCTCATCCTCATTGGACTCAGACTCATCAGAACTTATTTTCTCTTGATTCTTATCCTTGTTACTAGATGAAGCTTTAAGTGCCACTGGTTTGGTTTTGATTATGTGCTCTTCATTTCTCTTCAAATTTATTTCATAAGTCATCAAAGATCCTATGAGTTCATTCAAAGAGATCTTGGATAAATCTTTAGAATCTTCAATAACTGTGGCCTTAGTGTGCCAAATTGAAGAAAGAGAGCGCAAGATTTTTCTTACCAAGTCAGCATCTGTGTAGTCCTTACCTAGAGCCTTCAGTCCATTCACAATGATCATGAACCTAGCAAATATTTCAGAAATTTTCATCAGATTTCATCATGAATAATTCATACTCAGAGACAAGAATATTTGCTTTGGTTTCTTTTACTTGAGATGTTCCCTTATAGAGTAACTCAAGCTTATCCCACATCTCCTTGGCAGATTTGCACATGGAGATTCTTGAGTACTCCTTTGGGTGGACTGCACATTGAACCATGTTCATGGCACTATAGTTTAGAGTGGCCCTTCTAATTTGTTCCTTGGTCCAGGTTTCCTCTTCTCCCTGGTTTTCATAGGGGCCTACCTCAACTACCTTCCAAATTTCATAGTTCTGGGCTCTAAGGAAGACTTGCATTCTATTCTTCCAATAGGAATAGTTAGTCCATTGAAGAAGGGTGACCTATGATGGAGTGTCCTTCAGCAATAAAACCTCTAGAATCCATTGAATCAAAAAGAGATGCAATTAAGGAAACACTCAACAAACAAGCAAGTGAAACACATAAACACAAACACTCAGATCAGATCAGATCAGATATGAACCCGCTCTGATACCAATTGTAGGATCGAAAAAGGGATGGACCAGATCTAGAAGGGGGGGGGGGGGGGTTGAATAGATCTAGGCCAAATACTGCGGAAGCTTAGCTAATTTAAAAATTGCTTTGAATCAGAGACAACTTAGAAATGAAATACACAGATCTGATGAGTGAGTGTGTGAGTTAAGTGATTTGAGTGAGTGATTAAGTTGATTAGAAGTGAGCAAAATCCTATGCATACATCTAGCGCAAAGTGAAGTTAGATCACAAAACAAACCACTACACAGAGATTTTTAGGTGGTTCGGAAATCCACACCATGTGATTCCTACATCCACCCCTCACACAGTGAGGCTCCACTATTCAACTTGAATACACCACACATTGGAGCTTGACAACTCCACACACTGAGTTCAACAACTCACACACAACCTCTAGAGCAAGACTACTCTAAAACCTGAGCGCAACTGCTCAACCACAACTTGAGTGCAACGACTCAACACACTGAGCACAAAGGCTCACAACCAACTTGCTAGATCAAAAACAACAAGATCCAGATCCTCTAGAAATGATCTGATCTATAGAGATTCTTCAAGGAGACTGGTGCAACAATTCATGCACAATCTCAAGAATGACTCAGAAGAACTAAGGGGAATTGAAGAATTGTATGTAGAATCCTTGTTCTTCAGATGTACTCCCTTGTAGAAGACTGAATTGAGAAGATCTTGAATGCTTGAAGTCCCTGGCCGATGCTCTGCAACTTGTGCCACTGAATCTTCCTTGAAGTCTTCTCAATTGGCTGCTTCTACTTGATCTGCTCCCTTGGAAGTGATCTCAATGCATCTTCATGGATCAATCTTCACTTCTTATGCTTGGAGAGATGAAATTTGGTTGCAGCAGCACAGAGGAGCAAGAACGGGGAGGAGAACTCTTCTTGCCTCCAAAAGGATTTCTGGAAGGCTCTGAAAGGTTCTCTTGGGTTGGATGGCCAATAGGAGGGTATTTATAGCCCAATGTGTCCAAAAGTACCCTTGGGTGCGTGGGCACATGATCCAAGGCCGATCCACAAGATCCCTAGAGTGCCACGTGTCCAGGTGGGACTTAAAGTGAAAAATTTTTCGGAGTGTGTCGACCTGAGCATGGAGTGTGTCGACACACTGTCCCATTTCTGCAAAATTGGCCCTCTGGGAGAGGTGACTAGTGTCGACACACTCACTGGCTGTGTCGGCACACTATCCCAGTCTGGCAAATAGGTCTTCTGGGAGAGAGTACTAGTGTCGACACTACCTGGGACTGTGTCGACACACTGTCCCAACCTGTCAACTGGGTTCTCTGAGAGCTGGGTCTAGTGTCGACACCACTTGGGACTGTGTCGACACACTTGATCATTTCTTCATGACTTTGCCTTAGGGTTTGATACCCTGTGTCGACACCAGTAGTGGGTGTGACGACACTGCCCTTGCAAGAAATGTATGTCCTTAAGAAATAAACACGTAAATCATTAGTCCAATGTATTATCATGATTATATATGATAAAATGTGTTTGGAAACATGCTTTTTGAATATTGTTATTACATGTGTGATGTATTTAACATGTTCCATTATTGTGCATTAAAGTCACAACTTGTCATCATCAAAATTATGAGGGGAAATGTATTAAACTCACACTCAACCCAACATAATTTCCTAGATTATCTTTACCATTATTCAAAATGAATATTTACAACCAAAGGGTCGAAGATGATTGACGTTTGGCTTTTTCTCCTTGTATAGCTCATAAGGGTCTTCTTCATAATTGGTCTGGTCAACACCTGTTGATGATGTAGCAGGCTGTGTTGACTGCTTCCGCCTAGAAATACCTTGGTAAATTGTATTATGTAATCATTGTTCTGGCCATGTCCAGTAGTGTTCTATTATTTCTTTCTGCTACTCCATTTTTTTGAGGTGTTCTTGGTGTAGAGAAATTGTGTTCGATGTCATTTTCTTCACAGAATTTGACAAATTCTTCAATTTTAAATTCTCCACCATGGTCAAATCTAATACTAATTATTTGAAACTTCTGGCTCTTCTGTACTAGTCTACTGAACTTCAGAAAGGTTGAAAATATTTATGGCTTCCAAAAATGATACCCAAGTGTACCTTGAATAATCATCCACAATTACATAGCCATTGTAACGACCCAGTATCCGCATTACCGTAACCGACCAGTAACCCGAATTCTGACCCACTAACCCACGAGACAAGCTCGGAAGGTAGAAAAGGAATGTCCGAGGAGATTATATAAGAAAACACCATGCTGTCAATTTCACTAGGTATGGAACAAAACATGTACAACTCAGAGTCCAAACCAAGTACAGAGTACAGAAGTACGACAAAAGTACTACTCACAGCAGCTAGGGCACACCAGCACCAGAGTGGCTAGACTCGCCTGGAACGGGAGTCGACGAAGACCCACCTAAAAGGGAGGGGAGTGAGTCTCAAAAAGAGAGACCCAGTAGGGAAAAGTAACCCCTACCGGCAATAGTACTAAAGTGCGGAAAGTAAGAACAGAAAGTAAATACCCGTCGCACCACAAAGCAGAACCAACGGCGACTACGCGTCTCCTCAACAGGAGTGCGCCGTAAAACTGTAAACCCCGCGGCTCAGTAACACACACTCACACACACAGTAAGTAGGACTCAGCTAGGGTCTGTGGCTCGGCGTCCCGTCACCACAGAGTCTCTCAACCCCAGCCACGTGTGCACACTACAGACGCTCTCTCTCACGTCTGGTCCATGACCAATTTTCCCCCTACGCCTGACCCTAGCGGTAGAGAAGGGGCTCCACGGAGACAGGCTCGAAACCACCACAAGGAGTACGCACAGAACGGAGACGCTCTCAACGCACTGGCTCACCGGCGGAGGACCCCCACCCACCGATCATCTAGATAGAGCGTCGCTCTATGTTCAGGTGACAAACAGAAACAGAAGCACGGTAACTCAACGCGAGTACGGACGGTAACACTCTCAACGTCCCAAGCTTCGTACAACAGACGGACACCTCGTGTCACGTCTCTAGACATAACACCCGATTGATGGTCAACTGGGTCATCGGATAAACAACAACATCGATTGCCGCCAATAATGATATAAACGGCACACCCACTGCCGCCAACACCTGATTAACGGCTATCGATCTGGCCGTTAATATCCATGCTGAGGATCCTAACGTCAACCGATATGGACGTTAATATCCTCAGCCTCCGAACCCAGAACGGCATCAGATCAGTTCAACTGGGCAAAATCACCCAACAACTACAAATTGATGGAGGAAAACACCTCCTCTCATCTTCTAATACTACCAGAACTCTGGAAAACCACGATCCAACACTTGGACTGCTAAAAACACCCAAAATCTCGGCATGTATAACCCAACCTAAAGCACAATTAACATACCAATCAACACAAAATAAGCATGCCAATTTGCTAAGGAGGGTTTAAAGGTTAAGTCCCTACCTCAGAACGCCCCAAAAACTCCTAAACAGCCACTAATCGCGCTGGAACCCCTCGAAGTCTCCGCGCGAATCACACCAAATCTTCACGTTTCCCGCCCGATCTAACACCGCCACACGTACCAGGGTCTTCCCATAAACTCTCATCAAACAACAGAAGTGGTGGGAACAGACAGAGTAAAAGTGGAGGGAAGAGGAGGAAAAAGGGAAGAAAGTTGCTGCTCTCGGGCTGCCCTATTTCTACAGAAGCTACAAATAGACGTCCACATACCTTGCCGCCTATATGAACCGCCAATGGGTCGACGTCCAGACCTAATGCCATCAAGTTCAACGACAAACGTCCACATTGATGGACGCTAAACTCAAGTCAACGGCTAGCCCCTGGCCGTCAACATCAAGTCAACGACAATACCCATTGTCTTCAACTACATCTGAACCTCTACAAAACCCAAGAAGGATCCGAGACCTTACAGCCCTCCCCCTTAAGGAATTTCACCCCCGAAATTCAAACAAATAAAGGAAGAAGACTCACCAAAGAGGTACGGAAACTACTCGGGCATCTCGTCCTCTCGCTCCCATGTCGACTCACCTCCTGAGTGCCGCTGCCACGCAATACGAACTAACGGATTGCCTTGTTCCTCAACCTCTGAACTCGGCGATCCTCAATGTGCAACGGAAACTCTAGCACTGTCAACACTGGAGTCACCTCAGACCACTCTATACTCGGGAGAATGTGAGACTCGTCAGAATGGTACCTCCGCAGCATCGACACGTGGAACACGTCGTGGACTGCTGCCAACTCTGACGGAAGCTGAAGTCTGTATGCCAAAACCCCGACACGCTCAGTAATGGTGAAAAGTCCAATAAAACGGGGACTCAACATCCCATGTCTACCAAACCTCACCACTCCCTTCATAGGAGACACACGGAAAAAAACCTGGTCTCCTACCTGAAACTCGAGCGGTCGTCTGCGCTGATCTGCATAACTCTTCTGCCGACTCTGCGCTGACTGAAGCCTCTGTCTCACAAGCTGAACTACCTCAACTGCCTGCTGTACCAACTCTGGTCCTGTGACAATCCGTTCGCCAACCTCGAACCAGTCAAGAGGAGTGCGACACGGTCGTCCATACAAAGCCTCATATGGTGCCATACCGACACTGGAGTCATAGCTGTTATTATATGCAAACTCAACTAACGGCAAGTGAGCTATCCACGATCCTTGCCACTCAAAACAGCAAGCTCTAAGCATGTCCTCCAAAGTTTGGATAGTCCGCTCTGACTGACTGTCTGACTGAGGGTGGTAGGCGGAACTAAAAGCCAACTCTGTCCCCAAAGCTCTCTGAAAACTGCGCCAGAACCCGGAAGTGAAGCGTGGATCCCTATCTGACACAATAGAGATCGACACTCCATGTAAGGAACAATCCACTCCACGTACAATGTGGCCAACCTACTCACACCCCAAGTAGTCCTGACAGGCAAGAATCTGGCAGTCTTCGTCAATCTGTCCACAAGAATCCAAATGCTGTCAAACCTCCAGCTGTCCTCGGCAAACCACTAACAAAGTCAGTCGTCACATGGTCCCACTTCCACATCAGAATCTCTAACGGCTGCACAAGTCCTCCTGGACGCTGATGTTCGGCCTTCACCTGCTGGCAGACCAAACACCTAGCAATAAAAGACGCTATGTCTCTCTTCATCCCAGGCCACCAAAACTGACGCCTCAATCTGTGGTACATCTTGGTCGACCTTGGATGAATCGAGTATCTGGAACCATGAGCCTCCTGCAACACAGCTCTCCTGACAGACTCCTCAACAGGAACATAGAGTCTATCCCGGAACCTAACAGTCCCATCCTCGTGAAGCTCAACCTCTGGAAGAAGTAACACTCTGTGTAACTCGGGATCTGCTTGCTGAGCCTCAACACCTGTCTCACAACGGCGGGAGCTGCTAACAAACTGCCCAACACACACAGTCGACGACTGGATGAACTCTGAAGGATCCTCTACGCAGACTGCCACAACTGCCACTCTCTCAGCATCAGATGACTCATCTGTGCTTTCCGACTCAAAGCATCTGCAACTACATTCGCCTTTCCAGGCTATACTCAATGCTAAAATCATAGTCCTTCAGATATTCCATCCATCCACGCTGTCTCATATTCAGATCCCTATGAGAAAAACATATTTCAAGCTCTGGTGGTTGGTACGGACTACAAAACTCACTCCGTACAAGTAGTGATGCCAAATCTTCAAAGCAAACATGACAGTTGCGAGCTCTAGGTCGTGGGTCGGGTAACTCTCCTCGTGGGGTTAAGCTGGCGAGACGCATAAGCCACCACTCGGCCCTGCTGCATTAAGACCGCACCCAGACCACACCTGAAGCTCTGGCCTCAAGCCCCTCACAAACTGCTGAGTCCTCAGACTCTCATCTGCCATAATCTGTGGAGCGTAACATCCCAACTCCACAAATCTGGCCCTGTACTGCACCACAGTAGAGTCCCTCTGCTGCAAGTCTAGAAACTGGTACAACCTCTCCATCCGGACGTAAGTAGGACAGAAGGCTCTCTCAAAAGAAACAACAAACTCCTTCCACGGAATCTCTCTAAGTGGGCAAGATTAAAAAGTAGTCTCCCACTCAGAAGACCACCAAGTCAACGCCTGCGCCTGCAACTGGTAACTGGCCAACAACACCCGCTCCTCGGGAACACACTCCATGGAACGGAAAGTCCGCTCCACTGCATCCAACCACGCTCGAGCCGCATCTGGATCAGGCTGGCCCAAAAACTGGGGAGGCTAAAACTATAAGAACTCCCTCAACACTCTCCCAGTACCGCCCTGGGGTACCGGTGCATCGTGGTGCTGAGCTACAAACTGAGCCATCCCCTCGAGAAACCGGGTCAAGTCTAATCCCTGAGCTACCTGAGGAGGAGGTGGCGGCGGCGGAACAATGCCACTATGTGCATCCTGTGGCAAAGGCTGCATCTGCTGTGGTGGCGGGGCGTCTCCAGCCTCTTGACGAGTCGCCTGCTCAGCCACTCCCTCTCTAGGACGTCGCCTAGGTGCCATAGCACTACACACAAAGCAAAAACATATGCACACATAAATACCTAACTAACTCCGGGCTAATTAGCTGCTACTGTACTCTTTGTGTACTCTAAGTTAACATGATGGGTATTTTCTTATATATATCTCATCAGACCAGGCTCTGATACCAACTGTAACAACCCAGAATCCGCATTACCGGTAACCGACCAGTAACCCGAATTTTGACCCGCTAACCCACGAGACAAGCTCGGAAGGGTAGAAAAGGAATGTCCGAGGAGATTATATAAGAAGACCATGCTGTCAATTTCACTAGGTATGGAACAAAACATGTACAACTCAGAGTCCAAACCAAGTACAGAGTACAGAAGTACGACAAAAGTACTACTCACAGCAGCTAGGGCACACTAGCACCAGAGTGGCTAGACTCGCCTGGAACGGGAGTCGACGAAGACCCACCTGAAAGGGAGGGGAGTGAGTCTAAAAAGAGAGACCCAGTAGGGAAAAGTAACCCTACCGGAAACAGTACTAAAGTGTGGAAAGTAAGAACAGAAAGTAAATTCCCGTCGCACCACAAAGCAAAACCAACGGCGACTACACGTCTCCTCAACAAGAGTGCGCCGTAAAACTGTAAACCCCGCGGCTCAGTAACACACACTCACACACACAGTAAGTAGGACTCAGCTAGGGTCTGTGGCTTGGCATCCCGTCACCACAGAGTCTCTTAACCCCAGCCACGTGTGCACACTACAGACGCTCTCTCTCGTGTCTGGTCCACGACCGGTTTTCCCCCTACGCCTGACCCTAGCGGTAGAGAAGGGGCTCCACGGAGACTGGCTCGAAACCACCACAAGGAGTATGCACAGAACGAAGACGCTCTCAACGCCCTGACTCACCGGCGGAGGACCACCACACAGCGGTCATCTAGACAGAGCGTCGCTCTATGTCCAGGTGACAAACAGAAACAGAAGCACGGTAACTCAACGTGAGTACAGACGGTAACACTCTCAACGTCCCAAGCTTCATACAATAGACGGACACCTCGTGTCACGTCTCTAGACATAAACACGATGATGGTCAACTGGGTCATCGGATAAACGACAACATCGATTGCCTCCAATAATGATATAAACGGCACACCCACTGCCGCAACACCTGATTAATGGCTATCGATCTGGCCGTTAATATCCATGCTGAGGATCCTAACGTCAACCGATATGCACGGTAATATCCTCAGCCTCCAGAACCTAGAACGGCATCAGATCAGTTCAACTGGGAAAAATCACCCAACAACTACAAATTGATGGAGGAAAACACCTCCCCTCATCTTCTAATACTACCAGAACTCCGGAAAACCACGATCCAACACTTGGACCGCTAAAAACACCCAAAATCTCGGCATGGTATAACCCAACCCTAAAGCACAATTAACATACCAATCAACACAAAATAAGCATGCTAATTTGCTAAGGAGGGTTTAAAGGGTTAAGTCCCTACCTCAGAACGCCCCAAAAACTCCTAAACAGCCACCAATCGTGCCGGAACCCCTCGAAGTCTCCGCACGAATCACACCAAATCTTCACGTTTCCCGCCCGATCTAACACCGCCACACGTACCAGGGTCTTCCCAAGAACTCTCATCAACCAACAGAAGTGGTGGGAACAGACAGAGGTAAAAGTGGAGGGAAGAGGAGGAAAAAGGGAAGAAAGGTTGCTGCTCTCGGGCTGCCCTATTTCTACAGAAGCTACAAATAGACGTCCACATACCTTTCCGCTTATATAAACCGCCAATGGGTCGACGTCCAGACCTAATGCCGTCAAGTTCAACGACAAACATCCACATCGATGGACGCTAAACTCAAGTCACGGCTAGCCCCTGGCCGTCAACATCAAGTCAACGACAATACCCATTGTCGTCAACTACATCTGAACCTCTACAAGACCCAATAAGGATCCGAGACCTTACAGCCATAAACTTTTCCTCCAAGACTTATATTCTTATAGGTCCAAACAAGTCCTTGTGAATAAGTTGCCAATGGTTTGGAAGTTGTTACTTAAGGTCTTGTGCGACGACCACCCTCCTTATACCGTAAGATTATACCAATCCACGTCGGATAGTGAGTCTCGTCACAGTGGGACATTTACCCAAGCACTAACACACATGATTGAGATGTTCATAAATACAATTTCAGAGTAGCGGAAGTAAAATAACTACTTGTCATTTCATTTCATCATCCACATTAAACATACATGATTCTATAACATTTTAAAGATCTAAAGTCCACATAATAAATACTAATTCCAAATACATAGCTTGTCCACAATTTCATAATGTTTCAATTACAATGCCTCATTACATACATGAAGCACAAATGCTACAACGATGACTCCACCAAGCTACTCTCCTCGCTCGGAGTCGCTTTCCACGTCTCCTCCAAAGATGTAGGGTCAGCTACTAAACCTGTACGCCGAAGCAAGTGTGAGTCTAAAGACTCAGCAAGTAAATCCATACCTGTCATACATGTATACATCACAAGTAAGTCCCATTCAATTACTTATCTCAAGCCTATAGCATGGTTAGACATAATAAGAAAACTACCTAACAGGATATTTCTTGTACCAATTTCACTACACATTGTACATGGTTTATGTCAAACCATAATAAATACTACCGCAGATGCTTTCTACTCATTTCATTTACATGAGAGCTACACTTACAATTAACTACAACATGATAGCAAATTTAGCATGAGATTTTCCTACACATAAAAGGGAATACTCCTATCAGGATTCTACACACTTTTGCACCTAGAAAACACTATTATAACCACATTAAGGTTGCTATTTTAACATGGACTTAACACTATCGTAACATGAATCACAAGTTCACATCCTAACACATTGGTTTCACATGTTTACACATTTTACTCATTCACATTGTTCACATTTACACATTACACATATACACATTCACATTTTCACATTTAGATGCCATGGCACATAGTCCAAACCACCACTAGAAGGACACATTCACATCACATACACCTAACACAGAACGCCACCTAGGCAACACAGTGACGACCTTGGTACTGCGCAGACCGGGAGAAGTACTCTCCACCATAACCAATTGTACTTGTCCACCTCCAGGATTTCATCCTAATGCCCATAGGATTAACACATTGAACCTTCCCGTGGGACTTTTCCACGGTACGGTTCCACAGCCCCCTATGGAAGCAGTGTCACACACGGCACATTGACACATTTCGGTTTTTAACATAACCATATTACACAATATGACATCACTTATGGTTTTATCATTAAACACATGGTTTAGTTTTCCCAAATCATGGTACTACTGTTGACAGGGTTCAAACACTTCAAAATTACACTAATCAAGTTGGAACACCTAATCAAACCCTAATTACGTTAGCATGCATAAATCATTCAATTTCACATGGAAATTTTACAACATAACCTACTGTTACCCAATCTCATGAAATTTAACCACACACTGTTTGCGGTTTCAAGACCACACATGCAAATTTTCACATTTTTCTGAATTACATATAATTTACAGAAAATGAAATACTCATTCACATGCCACAATTTTCAATTATCATGGAAGCACAACCAATTATCCGATTTGATAGTTCTCAGACCTGTATCTAACATGAATGTTATCATAGAAATTTTATCCGAATTTATTGCACATTACATAATTTTTTGGAAATTTTGAATAACCTACACATGCCCTCTACTTTAAATGCGAAAATTTCAACAATTAGCATGGTCATGAGAAATTTTTGGATTTTTGGACAGAGACTGACATACATATACATCACCTGAAAATTTCGGGGCAATCGAAACTTCACATGGACTACTAACAAAGGTCTACATGTTCATGACCTTATCTAACATGCATTTCAGATAATTAATAAATTCACATTATTTACAAAATTCATCAAACATTCACAACACATTCTATTAACTGCATTACATAACATGTAAAATTTACACTATATCCTCATGCGCAAAACTTCGGAAATTAGGTATATAAGGCAGAACAATTTCTTGTTCTGTCCTGAAGAACTTAACGGCAATGTCTGACCGTTTAAAGGTGTTAACGGCAGCACGTCTGCTGCAACTGAGGATCTTGTTGGCTGGTGATCTTGCCGTCAGGTTCTTGTCTGTGCAAAACATAGACCGAGCTCTGAAAAATGGATGAATGTGGGGATCCAGGACACGAGGAAATCTCATAAATCTTAAACCTACTGGACACATACATGACTACGGGGATGGGTTACTTGCCTTTTACAAAATCTCTAAAGGGATCAAATTTGCTGTTGAAGCTCTCCTTGGGCAGTGCCAAGAAGTCTCCTCCACAGCCTTTGTACGTCGCGTGCTTCTTGGATCCTTTGGATCGTGTGTGTTGTGGTTGTGGCGGCCGTTTGTGGCCCGTGTGGTTCAGTGTGGTGCAGGTTGTGAGTTGCAGGTTTGGAACCTAAACAGAACAGCATTGGCTGCTGTTGGTTGGCAGGTTGACGGCCAGATATGACGTTTAGTGAGTCCGTCCATGGAAGTGACGTTAAGATATGAACTTAACGGCATAAGATGTGGACGTTTGTGGTGGCAGTTGCTCTAAGCGGCAAAGGGGTTGGCGCCAACCTGTGTACTCAGCAGGTTATAGGGTCACCCGAGGGCAGGTTTTCTATCTGGTTCTCCCTCTCCCTTGCCCCAGCTTCACGCCCCCGTGTTCCTAAAGCTTCTAACAATCACCGGAGAGTGGTTGGAGGATCGTGGAACGTGTGGCATTGTCGAATCGGACGAGGAAACGCCAGTGCGAGGTGTAATTCCCGTAGAAGCTCGCAGAGGACTCGGCGTGAACCAGGGATCTTTAGGTGTTTATAAGCGGTTCAGAGATAGGGAATGACCCTTGTATCTCCTATAGGTTGTAATATACAATTAGAATCATGAATCTGCATGAAAATGGCAATTTTGGGTCATGGTATCCATGCGGTGTTCTAATGGTGGTTTGATGGAATTTAATGGTTAATTCATGTAGTTTTAATCTTAAATGATGCATGTTTGATTTGGGAAAGAGTTTCCTCATGTTTCCTCGTTGTTTTTAATGATTGTAAAACCTGTAGAATCTGTTAGGGTTTCTACAGGAGTAGAGGCTGAAGATCTTGGCGTCAACATCGACTGTCGCCAAGTTCATCAGCTGGGATATAAACAGCCATATCCCTTGCCGTCTACTTCCCATAAGCGGCATCGATGTTGCCGCCAGCATGTGTATACTGAATGGTGCGTTGGCACCTGTGGTGCACTGAGTGCACCGGGTTTAATGTTTAGCATACGGGGTATGCAGGTTGTTACTCTCCTTCGAGCTGCGTGTTATTCACGCGAGTCCAGTTGTTCACGTGTAGTGGACTGTTGTTACCCGAGGTTTACGTGATGTTTCCGTGGTTTGTGTGTGACGTGCACGTGGTTTTGTGTACGTGGCAAGTAGTACGACGCCTACCGTGGTTACCTCTCCAGTTGGGTGCCCCAGGTTCTTTGTGAGCCAGGCTGTTAGCTCGGGCTTTGTCCCGGTACTTGTGTTGTACCGTCGAGGTCTGTGTCGTCTGACCTGGACACCCTCACTCCTTTGCTTGAGTTGTACGTCTGGCGGATGGAAAGACGACAGTGGGACGTGACACATGTGTTTGTCTTTAGTCACTTGTAGCGCGCTCGTATTGGGGTTACGGACCCAGCAGTCGACACTGGTCCCCAGCTAGTCCTTTTCCAGTGCCTCACTCTAGCGAGCTCAGGCTAGGGTCTCTAGAGGTGTCAGGCATGGGCCTGTGACCGTGTGGTTCGCAGGTAGTGGTGTTTAGTTGGTCTCCACAGTTGCTGACTTTTCACGTGGAGCGGCAGCTGGACCTTCGTCCGTGGCTGCGAGACTGAGAGGTAGACCTGTGTTAGCTTGTCCGAGTCAGTTTCTGGTCGCGAACCAGTTCACGTGACTCGTGTTTGGCTGTCTCTACTTTAGCTTGTACACTGTACTGGTTTGCCATTTAATTATTACTGTTGTTACTCGTAGTCGGCAGACAGTGAGTACTTTTACAGCTTTTATATTCTGCTTAGCTGTTCTATAAATTGTTGGTACTGTTTACTGTTTTTGTACCTGTGGTTTTGGTTGCTCGGTGGTTTTGGGTAGTTCCCTACTGAGCCAGTGACTAGCGAGGCTCACCCCTACCCCCATAGGTGAGAGCGAGGAGGACGTTTCTCGACCGTCGTTCAGTTCGGAGCCGCGCCGTAGCAGTGCAGGGTTAGTACCTCCGCAGTGTACCACCAGCAGTGTAGTTTCCAACAGTGTAGTCTTAGTAGTGCAGTGTAGTAGCAGTAGAGAGTTGTTGTTTACTTGCTTTCAGTTGTACCTCGGGGTATGCCCCAGGCTCTTGTACTTTCTTTCAGTTTTGTGAAATTATGGCTATGTAACTTGTGAAATATTTGTATAAAATGGTGTGTTCCTTTGTGTTTACACAGACTGTGGTTTGTATCCCTTGTGAGGCTTCGGCCCGTTCGTGGGAGGCGGACTCGGATCAAGTATGTTTTCGTTTAACGGCTTGGCCGAGGTGTTTCATCACAGCCTTCCTCGGGTTCTAGGTCGAAGTAGCTGCCAAACCGAGGTTGGGGAAGCCTTCTCCTTCATCCAAACTCCCTTTCAAAAGCAGTAGATCGTCGGAGGAAGTTTGAATCGCCGATCTGAGCTCCCCAGTTCAATTCTCCTCCAGTTCAGCTAGGGTTTCCTTCTCCCTTTGCAAAGAGCTAAGAGAGAGTGGTTTCGGTTAAAAGGAGAGGAAGGTTTATAGGAAATGGTTTGGGATATCTCGTAGGGCCTGATGGGAGAGCTGAGCCATTGGGACTTCTCCCCAAAGGGTGAGCAAGGCAAACCCGGAATTTTCGGGCCTGCTGCGCACAAAAAATCATAGAAGTAGACGTCCACATCGGTTGCCATCTACATCAGTCTTGACGTCCCTGGATATGGACGCTTACTCACATAGACGTCCATCCATGTTGACGCCAACTTGGCCCTTCGCCAGAACTAAAAATAAAAAACTATATAAATCCATGCTTACACTATATTATATATAATATATATATAGATATATAATATATATCAATGCAATATAATACTATGGTGTACACACTACTACAACATGAAATCAAACAATATTTACAATTATATACGCATGCATACGTAAGTATACCGATAACATCGTACATAAGTATCTACATACGCATACATGGTATATATACACACATGACTCAACACACAATAAATAAAATGACAAACAATTCGAGGGCCTTACACCCTCTCCCCTTAAGGGACTTCGTCCTCGAAGTTTAAATAATACTACTCGAACAAATGAGGAAACTTCTTCCTCATCGCATCCTCAAGCTCCCAAGTAGCCTCCTCTTGCGAGAAGTTCCACCATAAAACTTTTACCGACGTAATCCTCTTGTTCCCAGAGATGCTGAACCTTCCGTCAAGAATAGCTACTGTTGCTCCACATACGACAGATCTGGCTGGATCTCCACTGCTCGTGACTATAACATGAGACAGATCTCGCACATACTTCCTGAGCATAGATACGTGGAAAACGAGATGAACACTAGCTAAAGCCGAGGCAAAGCTAGCTCGAAGCCACGCCACCTAAACGCCTGAGAATCATATGGGCCAATGAATCTGAGACTTAATTTGCTATGCCTGCCAAACCTGACGACACCTCGAGTAGGTGAAATCTTCAAAAATACATGCTCACCCCACCTCGAACTCCAAATCCTTCCTCCTGTTGTCGCGTAGCTCTTCTGCCTATCCTGCGCCGCAACAAGCCTCTTCCTGATAAGCTGGATCTTATCCGAAGTCTCCTAAACTAACTCCGGACCGATCAACTGCCTATCGCCGTCTCCCCCAACATAAAGGAGATCTGCAAGGCCTTCCATACAATGCCTCAAATGGAGCCATACCAATGCTCGCATGAAAACTGTGTTATATGTAAACTCCACTAGAGGTAGATGACTCTCCCAATTTGTTGTCATTTGTGCATGACTTGACATTTTGTATGTTGTCAAAAGGGGGAGAACATCAATATGCATCAATTGAATGTTTTGTCATCATCAAAAGGGGAGATTGTTGGGTTTTCCATATATCATGTTTTTTATGATCACATTAATATCCTTGAACATTGATTAATGCAAAATTGATGTGCTAACTAACATGAAAAACACCATGAAAGTGATTGAGTTAAACATTGCTAAATCTACAATGTATATCACTAACAATGTATTGCATGTAGGTGCACAAGCATGAAAGATGGAGCATTGAAGAGATGAGCAAATAGCACAAAAACTGTCAAAGAGGTGTTCTGTCGACAGGCTCAGGCATGTGTCGACAGATTCACACAGTCTTCCAAGACAGAACTCAGCTTTGCATCTCTGAGTGCATCTGTCGACAGATGCAAATCGCCTGTCGACAGATACACTCAGAAATCAGATTTTTTGAAACCCAGTTCTCAGCTTGAGTGCGCCTGTCGACAGATGCAAGTGCACCTGTCGACAGACGACGGAAACATGAAATTTAGAGTTTCCAACTCCGGCCCCTTTTGGGTGCTTTCCTTCCTCCACGACCCCCACCTTTACCTACACTATATCAACATCCTTTTGGAGCCAATTCGCAGAGAGCAGCCTCCCATCCAAGAGCCTCCAAGGACCAAGAGGAAAAGCCCCATTTGCTGCTCTGCTTCAATCTTCTCTGCCCAGATCGTCGTGGAATCACCATCCATGTGAAGTTGAAGCCGGATCGTCGTCAATTCAACCTTCTACATCGATCAGTCTACATCCAATCGAAGTTTGAA